>MEHQ01003364.1:83906-155351 GCA_008828725.1 Saccharina japonica | reverse complement strand
TGTTAATGAGCTTTGCGGCTTTTTAAACTTGGTTGTAGTCACAGGATTGCGATAGCATAATGCTCATTCCGTCACTTGCATTTTGCTAGGGGGCATGTTACGGTTGGATTGACCGTTTCAGGAGTTATGATGACATAGAGGCGTTTTCATATTATAGTTCCGCCGCCGAGAGAGGTGTATTTTCCCCTCTCCCTCACTTCAGAAGCCTTGGGTCACTCCTTCGATCTAAGGATAAGCAATATCTTACCATCTATCCATCTCCCTTGGAGGACTCTGCCCTGAAGTACCACAAGCTTGCCCTACGCTCCTGGAGACGTAGGGGCACACCTCTCGACTCAGTCGACTCCAGTCCTGCGCTGGCATTGAGGTTGGTCATAATGTCTCGATTCTGTGTTCTCGTCTTTGTTTATGCCTCTCATGTGTGGCTCCTGGCCTCTGGCAGGCCACACACACCAACTGTTAGAGAACCTGCATGTGTTGCCTCGGGACAATGACTTTAGACCTCAACCCAGGTATCCTGGATTCGTATTACCTGGTAATACTTTACTCACGCTCGGGCATCTATTCATTCATATATATATATATATGTACATGCGACATCGTACATGCGACATCGTACATACGACTACATATATGTTTTTCCCTACGAGTACATCTATTTGCATTGGCAACCGACGTAGCCTGTATTCTGTATTCGTACCCCTCTCGCGTTCTCTGTGTTATATACTGGCTGTACCACGGCAATAAGCAGTACCCGCTCATATGCGACTGCATACGGTGGTCCGTGCTGTGATTCTCTCATCATCGTGCTCCCCCCCTGCCCCCAATAATATTTGTTGCTCACTAGGGGGGGAGAGTGGAGAACAAAAAAAATGTAGAGGAGGGGACGCACCTTGATAGTAGATCTTTACCGTATAGTGCGTACCACATACCACAGGAAAACAACCCACGCTCGAATCGTGAAGAAAATTCTGGCAAAACATAGATAGTCTGAACTGTACAACGGTGGGCGGAATTATAACTACCGTTAGGTATCGATATTTATACACGAGCGGCCCTTATGATTACGTCCAGAGTAGTATTATTGGTGGTAAGTAAGTGTTGGCGGGGCATAAAAATAGATTTCGAACTGAAGTTTCAAAAACACCAGAATGAAGAAGGATCGTAGTTTTTATACGACAGCAAGTGGTACTGCAAGCAGTGCTGCTGCTGCTGCTGCTGCGTGTGATGTCTTCACACTCAACTCGTTCTTTCTTCGTACCCAACCAACAACATCAGTACACCCAGTGTCTGTTCAGATTCCTAATCCTAGAGATATATTAATTATGTGGTCACAGACTGTGAGACACAGAAAAAAACAAAACAACCTAAACGCAAATGAATGGGTAAAGCAAGTGAAATGTCACCGTACCGGGTACGAGAACACAACGACACGAGCCAAACCAAAAAATAAGAACAAAAATACAATAAAAAACGCAATATGAAACTAAACAGAATACAAATGACGCAAGGAGGCAGAAGCGCCCCTAGAAGAAAATCATACGTGCCCAAGAGTAACAGAAAAACTGCAGCGCGGGCGAAGCAACACGAGGAAGAAGAGGAAGACGCCGGCATTGAACGGCGAGGGGAAACGGAAACAAAGGGAGAAACAAGACAAAAAGCAAGAAAGAAGACACAAGAGAGAAAAAAAAAACTCGTTCTCAAGGCGATGGTGGTAGCAACAAGTTCCCGTCTCTGCTACGAAATCGATACGGGGACCACGCCACACCTTCTGCCATCTCCTTCCTACTCTCATCAATACCGCCGTCAGGAGCCGGTACTACCTCTGCCCCCCCCCCCGAGTGAACAACTCAAGAAGAAACAAACGAACTAAAAACAAAAACAGTAGAATTTAACGGCTAGTCGAACCGATACCTTGGCACACAAAAGCTACCATTTCGTTTCTGCATTCATTCGTCGACAGCTAGCTGTATCAGTACGGCTGCCCCCCGCCCCTCCCTTCGTCGCCTTTCTTAGGCGTCCCCAGCTGCATGCCGTAGCCAGCTCCTCTCCGCTTCGCCCCTGTGCCACCTCGCCATGAAATTATCCGCCGCCTCAACGGCCCCCCGGTGCCACTTCTCACTCTTCTTAGCCGCCCTCGGCCATAACAATGTCTCTGCTCCGAACAGCAAAGGGGAGCTTTCTGTGGAGCCCTTTGTCGCTCGAAAAACCTTGATGTCATCTACTAAACATTGGGCCCAGTTATTCCCCGGTCGGCCAGGTCCCGGGTTCTTCCCACCGGCGATCATCCCAAACATTACCCGCCGGATCAGCCGCTCATTGGTCGTGTACTGTACGGCCCCAGCAAAGAGGGGGCGTCGTTTGTGGGTGGTCGTCTCAACGCTCTCGCATTGTGCCTTCTTGAGAGCCTTGGCGTACGACATGAGACGGTCGGTGCGTTGTCGGCGCTGGGAACCAATGACCCGTAGGAGGAGGTTGGGATGTGCCGTTCGGAGCTCAGCGAAGTGCTCCTTGCCAAGGGTCCACGTCACACACCCGTACAGCAATGCCTCCATCACCTCGGCCTTTAGCGTGCGCACCTTTAAAGTGAACGGGGCATCCTCCATATCGTACAGCTCCCGCTTGAACCGATTGTAGCATGCCCTTGCGAGTCGGATGCGTCGTTTGGTCTCTGGCATAATGTCAGCGCTTGCGACGACAAGACCACCCAGGTACGAAAACTGCATCGTCTGGGTGTATACCTCTGGCCCGTTGCTTCGATGACGAGCGGTGAGGTCCGGTGAGGTCCGGAGTGCTTGGTTTGGTGTCCGCAGCAGTATTTTTTCCGTTTTCGTTCCGGATACGGTGAGACCAGCTGCTTCGAAAAATGTCACAACAACGGCCATCATCTTCGCCAACCCTTCCGCCGACTTATATACAATACCTGCATCGTCGGCGTACAGCATACCCCATACTTCCCTCCGTACACGTGCTAGTGGGTCACCCTTCACCCCGTCCTCCCCGAGGTCGTCCTCGAGGTGAACCAAGTCCCTCAAGATTTATGGGTCCTCGCTGAAGCGTATCAGCACGGTATGTATCACAGCAGCGAAGAAGACATTGAACGGAAGCGGTGACAGCACACATCCTTGTCGCAGCCCCTGAGTGACATCGAACCATTCAGAGTGCTAACTGTCATCCGTACGCACGCGAGCTCGCATGCCTTCGTGGAATTGGTGGATAACGGTTAACATATTTTCTGGTACGCCGAAGCGTGCCAGCACCACCCACAACAACTCTCAGTCGACGGAGTCGTAAGCCTTCTGCAGGTCAATGAAGCACATGTACAGGGTTTTTCTTTGGTTCGTCCGAGTTCTTGCAGCCGACGCACGACGAACAGCATGTCGACTGTTGATCGTGCTGGGCGAAAGCCGCACTGTTCCTCGGGGAGTATCCCTTCGGCCTCGCAGTAGTTGCTGAGACGTGACGCGACCATTTTCAGCAATACTTCGCCTGAATGGGCAACAAGGGAAATCAAATCCCTCGGTAGTTGTTGCAATCAGATCGATCCTTCATTTTATGAAGGCATCTTTCCATTGCTGAGGGACGTCACCCGTTCTTCACACGTTGACAAGCAAGTTGTGCAAGTACCGGACGAATTCAGGGTGGTCCAGTTTCAACAACTCGGCCGGAAGGGAGTCCGGTCCCACCGCTTTCCAGTTTGGCATACCCCGGACTACCGCGGTCATGTCATCCATGGTCGGTTCATCTACAAGCGATGGTGCCAACGGCCGTTGTGGAAATAGGGCGCCGATGGTTGCGTCAATGTTAGGTGATTTCGTGGTCAGGAGGGCGCTGAAAAAACCCGCCCATCGTTCATCAAGAGGCACGTAGCGTAGTGGGGAGGTACTGTAGGAGAAGAGCCTACTTATTGTGACCCCGGATCTGAGTTACGACTAAAAGAGGGGGAGAGAAACGAAGGGCGAAACGAATAAATAAGATGGAGAAAAAAAAAATAGGGTACATCAAGCTGTCTGAGGCCTGAAGTGTGTTGCCTTCCTTTACGTCTTTTGCACGACCGCGGGATACCACATGGTGGTACCTACAATTACTTAGGGTTGGTTGTGAACCGAAAACCGAGAGTCGTTTTGTCCCGGTCGTATTCCCCCCCCCCCCCGCTGAGGGTCTATGGTCATATGACTACGGCCGTGCACAACATGAGTACACCCCCCCCCCCGCTGTCCCCTACACCAATATCGCCAACATATATGTCTGGATAGGGCCTTCATGCGCGACCGACCAGGTGTATAGGATATTCGCAACTGCCTCCCGGCGCTGCGTCGGCAGGGACATTATTAGTGGCTGTTGTACGGTGGCATTGCGGTTGCGGTCGGGCATGAAGATTCTCACTGCCGGGGCGGTCCTGGAGATTTAGAGGTGGTCGCTTTCCGACAGGTTGGGGGCGGATGACGCGACGATCTGGTGGAGCGCTTCCCCTGCGTAAGGGGCATCCTCAATGAAGATTTTAAACCCGCGGGGGGGGGGGGGGTTGCGGCAGGGGATGCCGTGCGGGCGTTGTAGGTGGTGGTGGAGGCGGCGCTAGTCGGGGTGGATCGGGAGGTGGTTGCTTTCCTTGCTGTGCGTCGGGCCACCAGGCAGGGCGGCCAAATCCTGCTCCATCTCCATCTGGACGATCGTCTCGTCCAGCTGCGCGCCGTTTCTTGTTGCTCGAGGCTGTCCAGCGGGTGGGTGAGCAACGCCGTCTCGCGCTCGCGTTGAAGTAAGAGGGCCCAAAATTCTGCTGTCGATGGTGTGGCCAGGGTGGAGGGGGCGATGGAAGATGCGGTGGAGGGGTTGGGTAGCGGGTTCGGGACAGCGGTGGGAGGTGTTCGAGCTTCGGCGGCTTGTGTGTCGGGGACGTGTCCTTCTGCCGCCACCCCCGCCTCCTCCTTCTTCATCGCCCTAATCCAGCTGCTCCGTTTCGCCCTTGACCGAACTAAACACGATAATGCCCTGACGACAACAACGAGAGGGGAGGGGGGTGTAGGGGCGGAGTGGGCCCGAAACCTTCGTCCCGTATAACGAAGTGCTCGAGCGGGGGGGGGGTAATCATTTGCTGATCGCCTTAGTCATTTGAGCATTGACCACGCATACCGTTCGAGTCGGAGCACCGTTCCTACTCCAAATAGAGACACCTCCAGCATTTGGGCGCTCATTACGTCCAATAGTTTACAAAGATACGTTTTGATAACCCTATCCCCTTCCTGTTTCGCCGTCTGTGGTCACCATCTATCTCCTCATATACCGATCGTTTTCGCACTATTATCTAGTGTACCAAATGTTTCCCATCTCACAGTCGTCTATTTTCCTTGTTCGCTCTTCTAACACATCCCGTTCCTCCTTGTACATTTCAGAATCTTCCCACTGTGTGAATGTTACCCTCTATTGCTTTGCCATATGGGCATGTATATGCATCTACTTCTTCCTCCTCCCGGCTACTCGTATACCTCCTTCTTGAGGTGTACTCGTGACATGCATGGCCGTAGTCGTATGACCATAGACTATCGCATCCCTACAATTCCGGGACGGAGCATGTCGGGTTTTCACCGACCAGGCAGGCATTGCGAGCACCAAAGGCGAAGCGCCGTGAGGTGTTCGGCGAGTCGCATGAAGGTTGAGCTGGGGCGCGCGCGCGCGTTAGAGTGGTGGGCTGCGGGTGATGCAGCTGCGCCAGTGTCCTGCGGATGTGGGGGGGTCGGGTGGTACTGTAGTGTTGTGAGGGTTCCAAACTCGGTCAGGCTCATCAAGGCGTTATTTTAACAGCGCCTGATGCAGTTAGTCCTGTTGACCTCCGGTAGCGCTCGGGAATGTAAACGTGCTCCCCTCGCCCTTGGTCTCATGTAGCCCCTCTGACGACGCTCTCCTCTGCAGGCCCGGAGGTGAACTGGTGCACGTGGAGTCCCGGACGGCACGAACTGGTCGGGCGTCGTACTGGTGGTGGTGGTGGATGGGGACCCGTGCCCGGGTTGGTCGGGGATGAAGGGCTCAAGAGAGTGGATGGGAGAAGAGGTCGGGATATAATCAAACAATCGGTAAGGGTCTGGAATGGCATGGGCACGGGGAGGGGAAGTCCGCTTTGCGAGTGATAGTGGGTAATCTATAACCCAGGTGTCACTGGAGTCGTTCGAATTATCGTCCAGGTCACCGTACTGTTCCGAGGTGTGTGACACACGATCCTTTCGGCCAAAACCAATCTCAGCTATCGTACTACCCGAAGGGGAGCTACGACAACGATGACTTACATATGTCTCAAGAAAATTGCTGTCGGGGGCTATTCCTACCCAAACTTCGATTACGGCGGCCGTAAACTGCATCAGATACGTCGTTGACATCTTCATCATCAAAGTTCGGAGTTTAAACATCGACTAGGGCCACCGTATCTTACGTCGATTACGTATAAATAAATCTTCATCACCAATGTTCGAGTCCCTATCAAAAATCGGCTCTGAGAGGCAAGAGCGACGGGAAAAGCGGAGAGAGTTCAGCAAAGTACCAGTAGCGGATCGGGGGCTCAGAAATATATATTCACTGCCGATTAAAAAAACAGGAAAGAGTAGAAGTTTTCGATAACCTCTGTAGAATCTTCTGCACAGATCATGCTCTTCAGAGCAACACGCTCGTGTCGTTCTACTAGTTTGGTCAGAGCCGCTGGGGCGCTATCGACAGGGTTCCGAGAGGTGTCGCGCATAGAGTTTACGTAATTTATACAACTCGGCGGGCTCGAGCGAAGCCAATGTGTGTACCGGAAAATATGCCAAGAAAACAGCAGCGTCAAAGGTATAGGACCCGAGGGGACTGAGTGGAATCGGTGGGGTAGCAGGCTCAAGAGGTACAGGTAGCTGTAGCTTTTCTATTAAGCGAGCTGGGTGGCTGCTGTGGGAAGAGTGGAAAGCAGGTCGTCGTTCGTCAACATTGTCGGGTAGTGATGCCCGTACGTACGTGCATGAGAACGAAACAATTGGGATTGACACGGGAGGTTTGGGCAACGTCATCACAGGGCTTCTTGGCACACGTTATAGGTGGGTCAACAGAGGTACTCGCTTGGGAGAACAAACTATAAGCGTCTAGGGCTGCTATGGTTGTTCCAGGGGTCCTAATGCGTTTTTCTCGTGTCGGCTACGTACAGAGAGGCCCGTATCATATGTCTCGCGTCAGAGGCCATACGACGTGGAATATAGAAGTTTGATTTCGATGGGAGTCTCGACCAAGTCGCCCGCATACAGAGGGCGGGAGTCGACCATTTGCGCTACAGAGGTACCAAGTCTATGTCACAACAGGCGCGCGTTGGCCCTGTATACGCGCGCGTTGCGCGTGCTCGCAGCGCGGTGGCGCTGGCCAAGAGGAGCACGACAGCTGAACGACAGGACCAAGCTCAAGGGAAGAAAAAGAGAAAAAGCGAAGAGGGGGTGAACAAAATCCCTGTGCTTCGAGAACGTGCGCGTTTATTTGACGATGGCTCGATGGGCTCGATGGCTCGAGCAAAACGTTTGCGCAGCCAGGGTATCGAGCGATGAGAGACGAGGCATAGTCATACCCTTGACCTCGGCACCGCGAGAGGTGTTCTAGCGTAGTCACACGTTCGGTGGCAGCGTAGAGTTCAAGACAAACAACTATAACGTTCCGCACATTCGTACGAGTACGTACATAGAGTGAGCAATGTTTCGGCCAAAATCAAGAACGAGAGGTGACAAAAGTCTCCCTCGGTGGGCACTTTATCTAGTAATAGTAAGTGACGCCCCCCTGGGGGCACCTTTGCTCGATGCGCGCCCGGGGATGTGGGGGCACCTTGGGTTATCAGCTTAAATGCGCCTCAAAACAGTGCTCGGAGAGGTCAAGGTTACTGATAACACGACAACGGTCTGTATATTTTTGGCGAGGAGCGATCACCGGCGAATGACTCCACCCACCGCGGTAGTAGATGCGGAATGTCTAGTATCGCGCAGAATGGCCGCCACACCGTGCGCGGAAGCGTGCTTCGTTTTTTCTATTTCGATAGGGGTATCTAGCACCTCTCGGCCGTATTTGCTCCTGAAATAACGGGGCTCCTTAACTCCTTAAGAACCGGTCCCACGATTGTGGGGACAAAATACTTGGAATTAGTGGGGGACATTTTGGGGGCAAAATACTTGGAGTTAGTGGGGGGGGGGTAAGTTTAGCAGTTCTGAAATGGCTAATTTATCCTAAAATCGTCGGAATGTCGTTCTGGTTTTTGCAATGAAAAATATACCTGGTATATGATCGTTTTGCGCCTACAGTAGGCTGGCATGGGATTGTTCATCAGGAGTTGCACTTGTATTTGTTCGTCAAAAGACAGTTTCAGGGTGGGGTACGAGGTATATAATTCCTGATGTTTATCCCAGGTATATACTCGTATATCTATCTATTATATATAGTTCGTCTGATGCCCAAAAAACAATACTTTAATCAAGTGATCTTTGATGCCCACTTTATCATAGCAACTTAGTTAGAGTGGAGCAAATGCAAACAAACAAAAAAACGTTTTTTTTTGTCCTACACACGTTCAAAACGCACGCTTATCCCTACGCCAGCATGCCCGGCACCGTCGTCTTACGTCGCAGGCTGGGATACTTTATTTAGTACAACTCGTACGTGCGCCGTGTCTGTCGTCGTGGCCACAGCGATTCGCGGCTGCTCTGCGTAAGGGTATTGCAGCAGTGCGGTTGCTACTTTTAACCTTTGCTGAGATTGTATCGTTCATCCTCGTTCTGGTCGTACTCGTATCGTATGATACGTACGTGGCCTTCTGTCACCGTACGCGACGAAAGCACCACTGCTTTAGAAACGGATGGGGTCTCTGAAGGCCCCTAGATAACGCCCCCTCCTCCTACCTCTGCTCGTGTTCAAAGCCGTCCCGAGTTCGCGAAGCTTGGTCATGTCGCATGGCCTACTTACCAGGTACCACGGGTGGTCCTCGGGAAAACAAGCATACGTATTCCACCCCATACCAGGTACCAGGTACGAGCAGGTACCAGAGATCACCAACAACCATCCTCAAGTCAAGCACCGCCACCATTACCACACCACTAGCTGAGCACCAGCACCAGCAGAAACGTGTCGCTGGTGGTGGTGGTGGTGGTGGTGGTGGTGGTGGTGGTGGTGGTGGTGGTGGTGGCTGTGTTTGCTTGTTTTGGTTTCTAAAACAAATCTCGATCACTCTGCGATGGCGAGAAATAGACGATTTTTGTGAATGCGGCGCAATAAGGTGATACCAGGATACCAGGTATCATACCAGGCTAGACGGTGCCGCGAGACACCATATAGTAGCTCTTCAACACCAACAACCATCCTCAAGTCAAGCACCGCCACCATTACCACACCACTAGCTGAGCACCAGCACCAGCAGAAACGTGTCGCTGGTGGTGGTGGTGGTGGTGGTGGCTGGGTTTGCTTGTTTTGGTTTCTAAAACAAACCTCGATCACTCTGCGATGGCAAGAAATAGACGATTTTTGTGAATGCGGCGCAATAAGGTGATACCAGGATACCAGGTATCATACCAGGCTAGACGGTGCCGCGAGACACCATATAGTAGCTCTTCAACGACACACCACGTTCAGAGCCATGCCCAGGTGACATGCTCACGTGACATCCTTGCGAGCCTGCATCATGCTGTAATCATGCTGTCTGTGCACGCACGTATATACGTATATACATAACCCTAACTTAGTATTGTTGCGCATGTCTTCAAAAAGGTATGCGTATATGTTTCCAATCTGTCTTGTCCGTTCACGGAAGAGCAACGTACCGCCTTGCGGTTTTTCGTTTAGCGCAATCCTCTGCTGTGCGGTGCTGTGCGACTTTTTCTCTTGAATTTTATTTCATTGTACGTACGTACAATGTGCCTGCTGTATGACGTACATACAATGTGCCTGCTGTATATACGTACGCAGAGTATGCAGTATTTGTGCCCTGTTATAGTTTTCACGAAAAACTCGGTATGCATGCATCATGCACGAGTCAAATGATCTCGATCATCAGCACAGCCACAGTCTCGCGAGGGATTTTGCAAGGCCCTTTCGCTATGACCGCAAGACAACCGACAACAACAAACAACGAGCTCTCAGGAACAGCCAGCCCCCCCCCTGTCCCCCCTGGCCACATCTATTTCAAATATGTTTTCCATCAAACAACCCGCATTGATTCGGAGTCAATCCCCTTCGTTTCTATTTCCTCAACCATTTGTACTCCTATTAAGAATCTTCCCCAGATGCTCCGAGTATACTCGATACTCCGAGTATCGAGTATTTTTCGTACTCCGAGTACTGAGAGTATTAGAGTACTGGTGGCCTAAATACTCGGAGTACTTGGAGTATGAACAGTACTGAAGGCCCAAATACTCCGAGTACTGGGAGTATGAGCAGTACTTATACTCGAGTATACAACAAGCAGTACTCGGAGTAAAAACATCTACTACGTAAATTACTCGGAGTACTCCGAGTATCGAGAGTATTGGACACCGAAATACTGCGAGTGCACAAAGTACTGTACCTGAAGTATCTTTTCTCGAAAATACTCTAATATTACTCCGAGGTAATGAGAGTATCTGTGAATTGTGAAATGCTATAAACGCCAGTCACATGCTCCCAGAACCTGGGGGGAATGACGGCCGAGTCTTTCAAATGATGCAAAGATGCTCTTAACGTACTTCACACTCCGAGTATACTCCGAGTATCGAGTACATTTCGTACTCCGAGTACTTAGAGTATTAGAGTACTGGCGGCCTGAATACTCGGAGTACTTGGAGTATGAGGAGTACTGAAGCCCCAAATACTCGGAGTACACGGAAGGAGTATGCGCAGTATCGGACCCCGAAATACTCGGAGTACAAGCAGTATCGAGAGTGTTCATACCGAAAATACTCCGAGTACGAGCAGAGTATCCCGGAGTATTGAACCCCGAAATACTCCGAGTACACGAAGTACCTGAAGTATGCTTTCTCCAATACTCCTTACTTTACTTCAAGGTACTCGGAGCATCTGTGGAATCTTCGTCGTCAATTTGTTTCCAATTTTATTCCTATTATTTTTTATTTGAGCCTCTATCATATTTACTACTTGCTTCAATGGCCCTACCGCCGTGGGGGCGGGAGGGCCTCTTATTCCCTAGTATATATATATATATTTAAGTGACCACTCTCAGAAGGAAAAAAAAAGTGTGCACCTCTACCGGACGAGCACATGATATATGTGCCTGTTTTGGGATGCACGTATTGTGCCCCCAAAAGATGCTCCGAGAAATCATGATTATTGGGAACGAACGTAGACTCGTGTGTATGTATACCGGGCGAGAGGCGACGACGGCTACTGTATATTTTGCATCCACCGCGGCACTAATGCAGATGTCTTATACAAGCTGCGAGCAGGCCTGGTATCCCACGATCGCCGCCATCGTGCGAGGAAGCGTGCGCCATGTTTTCTAGTTTCGGGGGCACGTGACCCCGAAACATTGCTTGGAGATATCATGAGTTTTTGGAACATGGACACGTCTGTGTGAAGGTGTTACCTACTGAGCTATACGTAGGGCGATCGAGGACCCAGCCCAGACTAAGCCTTATGACACCACCCCCCCCCTCCGAACGGTAGGGCCTTTGGGACGTAACGTACCACCGTATACGGCGGTACGTGGACCACCCGTCGTCTGAATGCGCGCCCTGGACGACGACACCCCCATACCCACGACTACTACTACTACTGCTACTGCGACTGCTACTACTACTAATACTACTACTACTACAGTACTACTATAGAGTACAGGATACCTACGAAAGAAACAGGCTAGTAAGAAAGCCAGGCTGAAATTTAAGAGTAAAACAAGATAATCGGGAGTCGTTATTTTGAAAGTAGTGTAAAAAGCAGCCTCATCCAAAATAAGAAATCCAGCCTGGACCGGATTTCCTGTTTCTTATTGTAGAAAGTGTACTGATGTACGTACTGTATTATACTGTACTGTACATTGTAGTACTACGGTATACCGGGTACACTGATACGGACGTAACGTGTTCAGAGCATATCCCACGCGTGGCTGGTATCATACATCCAAACGGCCCATACATATTGCCAGCCTTCGCTATTCTGCGACTACACGAGTGCATGATACGTGCATACTTCACGAGGAACGAAGTGGGTGCACTGACTGTACCGCAGTAGAAGAACAACAACAGAGTAAGGAATAAACTTGGGCCGAGGCACGCGCTGTAGAAAGTGTCAGATATTACAGTATCAACACATTACAACTGTTTTGTATATGTATCGTACGGGCCAGATGATACCAGCGAGGCAGTATCAAGTATTAAGATACCGCGATTCGCGATCGCGCGACGATCTGCTGTTCAGATCAACGATCAGCGATTATAGCTTTGGTGCGGTCGTGTCTGTTGACCGTTGACCGTTGGCTGTTGATCGTTGATCCAATGCCACCGCGGTGGGCCGTTTTGTTCCCCTTCGCACAAAAAAGGCGGAGCAATTGAAAAAACTGAAAACAAGAAAAACTGGACTTGCGAACATGCGCAGCAGCAGTTATTAGTACACCGACAGCAGCAGCACATCAGTAGCAGCAGCAGCAGCAGCAGCAGTGACAACACGGCAGTGAGCTGTCGGGGCTGCTTCGACTATACTCCTGGGTAGGAGGAGGCATATAGGATGTCTCACGCACCCGCTCAGGCCGACGATGCTGCGGCCCCCGTTCAGGTGCGCGATGCGTTGTTGGAGGAGACTGACCCCATGCACAATATACATGTCTGAATATATAAGCACCGTTCACGTATTCATATGTAATGTACACGGTCGTTATAATTCGGAACACGGTGGTACGGTAGACCAGAGAAACTATGAGTGCTACGTACCAGGTACCAGGTAGGTACCAGGTATGTATTATCAAACGTACTCGTACTGCTTGTAGAAAGAGCTCTTCCACCAACCACGTATACTCGTGTACAGAGCAAGTATCAACCTGCCGCCCCGCACAAGCAGTATACGGCCCCTTACGGTATACCCTGGTAGCTGCGTTTCGGACACAGACCCAGCCCCAACAGCATTGCCCCGGTTCATACTACACATGTGCGACATACGTACATATTTTCCATCTCCAAAGTCCCAACAGCAGATTTTGAGTCACTTCTTCGTGGTCTCCGTGTCTTCCAGAGAGCAACACAGCGAGATTCCTTACGCCCCGTCCGTTCGGCGTTTCATATATAGGGTAGTGGCAAGCACCGGCATCATCAGTAAGTATGATCGTTGCCTTTGTTTTTGCTGTTGTGACTGGGACGAGTTGTGTTGCTGTGCTAAGAACAGCGATGGGCCGAACCAGAGATGCGGTGAACAGACGACGGGGTACTACAGAGTACAGTCGTCGTACAGGTTTCTTTTGTGGTGGACGTGAAACGCACCATGAGACTGGCTGCTCTGCAAGATACGCTACGGCTATCGACACTACAGAGTAAGAACTTAAGAGCACGATAAATCGGCGACACGCGTAGACAGAAGAGATTACAGGCCGATTTCGGGTGTCCACAAGTCCTGAGAAACTCCCATCATCGTTATCGTCATGAGGCAACAGCGCCACCCTCGTGAGCATCCCAACCAATCCGCGTTAAGCTCGTGCCGCAAGCTCTGTAGAAGTGCAAGGTGCACAGTGGCATTTCGATACACTGGTATTGTCGTTACCGCTGCAGTGATGAGGGTCGGGTGAAGGTTACCCCCCTCTCTGCCTTCCACGCGGCACATAATGTATCGCTCTGGGCACATATGTAAGGATCGTTTGGCATTCGTTTTTATGGACAAAGAGTCCTTATATTCCCGCCAAGAGAGGTAGGATGGAGAAAAAATACCGTTGGTTGATTCTAGGTGATGACGTCACCCATCCATGGTTGGTTGTCGACAACCATGCGTGAAGAGGATCTGTTTGTGATTTGTGGTTGCTCGATACTGGTTTCCCGGCGTACACAAACAGGATCATGCCATCGAGTGCACGGATGCAGGCTGAATCTATATGTGGGCCTAGGTAGAAGTGTAGACAGAGCCCGCCACAGATAAGCCGCAGGGGTGCAGCACTCGCCCTCTCCAGTACCCGACCGCATCTATCTGTTAATACTACTGTGCGAAGCCGCAGAGTATTTCCAACGGTTTGGAGAAAATGAGAGGGGAGCGAGCACTACGAGTTTGCAGCGATTGATAAAGGAAAAAAACAATGAACGATCTTCAAGAAATGAGAGGAGAGCGAATACGACGAGAGTATCGAAGCGATACTTGAAGGCAAAAAAAGGCAATGAACGATCTTCCAGATGTAAATCTATTTTTAGATCACGAACGTGATAGAAGCGATAGTCGAAAGCAAAGCATAAACGATCTTCAAAGAGAAAAAGCTACTGTAGTAGTTTTAGGTCGTACCTGTACGTACTGCACCTACCTGGTGTATATCGCCCTCGAGTCGTGTATACCAGGTTTACTGTCATCGATCGTCAAACCCCCATGCACGGGAACATACTCCCTACCCGCACCTCGTACGCAGTACACGACTACTGCCACATATATCATACCCTGGTACGTAGTAAGTATACAGACAGTTGGTTCAAGCATATTATGTCGCCACAATTCGCCCCGCCAAAAGAATACTGATTCCACAACAACATAGGGGAAACGGGGATACCATAACGTAATTGCGCGAATGTCAAATACATACAAGGTATATATTTGATATCATATAATACTACAGTGCTCAGGGCAAATAACAACGGAAGAGGGTGACATATATAGATAACCAGTTTTCTATATGCAGCAGCAATATAGGACTGGCGCTAGCGGCGAAAAACCTGTGTCCTGACCAACCACCCGTCTTGACAAAGTGAGTAATAACAGGCAGGCGTTGTTGGATGCATGTCTTGTTTTCAAGTACTCCAAGGCGTGTGAACAAATCAGGATCTACAGCAGTATCTCCAAAAAACGGCGTAGACTTCCTGCAATATGCTTACCGTATGTAAGACATTTATTTGCGGTGACAACCTTGAACCAGCGTACGTGTATTCTCTCGTCAGTAAGGGCTTCTGAAACACCACACTTGCCAGAGTATGATATATCAACAATACCTGGTACTACTGTACTCGTACTACAGTACAGTTGGTCATAATAGACACAATACGATGATATCCCTGAACAAAGCGGGCAGTCCGTGAACGTACCCTCAATGAATGCAGCTCCGTCCCCACCTTCTACCTCCTCCTCCTCCTCCTCCTCCTCCTCCCCCCCCCCTCTCCTCCCCCCTCTCTTGTTGCATACTGTCTGGCCCACCTATTTCCTTATCGCCCACGTATCCACTTCCATACACTCTCTCAAAGGACGAGCTACCCAAACTTATTTGCACCCGATGCGTATTCTACTCTAGGGTATGGTTAGTAGGGGGTACAGTAAATACTGTGGGGTACCCGGGTGCCAAAGCTGAACATCTTGGTCATACTCGGGTAGATATCCGGAAAACAAACTCGATTGTGAACCATACTCGGGTAGGCACTCGGGTACCAACCTTGATGCTGTTGGTCATGCTCCGGTTGTTGCCCGGGTACGAAGCATGAACATCTTGGTCATTCTCGGGTAGGTATCGGGGTACCAGCCCTGCGTGTCTTAGTAATACTCGGGTACAGGTAGATACCTGAGTACTCACAGACTACCTACCGATACCCTATGACACTCACCGTCGCGATACGTGTTCGTTAAATGCCCCCGCCCGTGACCGTGTGTATCGGACTCGATGCTTCTATCGTTTTTTCGAGGTGGCTTGTTGGGTGGGGTTTGTCATGCGTACTCTATACAGTATATGGAGAGATGCTCATGTGGCGAGTGTTATAGGGGTTACCTAGGACTGGGTATTTGATCGATATTTTACAGCAGGTAACACCCTCAGATTTGACGTCGTCGAGGACACGGGTTCGAATCTCACTTCGAACGTTTCGTTTACAGAAACGTTTGCGCGTGCGTCCCTAAAAAGCACGTCTCCCTGGTCCCCCAGGCATTGAAGCGAAGCGGGTAGGCCGACGTACGGCCGTATACGGTACCCACGTCCCAAGGATCCCGCCGTTCAGAGGGGGGGAGAGTGTTACAAGTATTACCCTGGGTTGGGTAATCGATCGATATTATACCCCTATACTGTAGCTCAACAGGTAATACCCTCACACGAGCCTTTGACAAGCGATGTGGTTGATACCCCTACTTACTACCGCAGCTACGCCTCGCACCCCTCTCCCCCCCTCGCCACACCTACCTATATGCCGTGTCCCTCTCATCACGACATTACGTAATTACTTCACCCTCTAAGAGCCGTTACTGTCGAAGATTTTTTTGTCCTAAATTTCTAAATTTTCCGTGGTTTGTGTTTTCACGCGCATTTGTTTTTTTTTTTTTCCAGATTTTCCTGATTTGTTTTTCGTTCCTTATTTTGGAAATTTAACTTTCCTGATATTTTTCCATCTGTTAATTTTCCAAAACATGGAAATAGTTTCTGTTTGTTATGGCTCAAGAATTCTGGATTAGTTTTTCACATGTAGACCCCTGGGTGGACTACCACCCTATCGTATAAAATGCAAAATGAAACCCAATATGATACGAACGGTCAACTCCTAAGCTACACCGTTCTTGTCCCCCCTGCTACTTCTTTACGAAAACCCCCTCCACACATTTTTCTCATCAGGCTAACCCGCGACCCTGATTGGGCCCGCTCCATTTTTCCAGCGGGGCTATCTTACACTCACAGAACCCAACAATCATACCGACTTGTTCCAACCTTATTCCCCCCCTCTCTTGAGCGTCAGGACGGGCGGGTGGGAAAGTCGATCAATTGTAATGGGCACAATGTCGTCCGCTGAGCTACGAGCTCTCGCCGGTGCTACGTACACCGACCGACTATGACCGGGGCAGCAGGTCTCGAGGCTACAACGCTCTGACCGTCTCATCTGCTGACCTCCCGGCTCCTCGCATCCCCGTTTTTTCGAATTCCGAAACGCCTCCACAAACTACACATCCCTTCGGGAGGTTACATTTTTTTTCTATTTTTCTTGGAGGGAAAAAATGTAGAAACTTTGGCAAAAAGCTCTCCGACAATAACGGTCTTAAGTACTGTAGCTCCATCCATTAAAAATAGTTTTTAGCTCCCATCGGGTTTTGTTTGTGTGCTTGCGTCCTCACAGATTAGTAAGAACCGCGCCGCCTACCGACTGGAGATGAGGAAGCCGGAAATGAAGTGGAAGATGTTCGAAGAACAGTGCCGGAAAGAGCAGCGGGAGCGCGAGCGTCTCCAACGCAAACCAGAGATTCGCAAGGAGGTACATATATGTATACAAGTGTATACGAAGACGATATGATGTCTACTGTACCACGCAATAAAATAATAAATTGTATACACCGCACATCGAAAAGCATTCGGGTGTCTATAGGAGGAGTTGGTATTGTTTCATCGGCGTTTTGGTATGATGCCGTCGCACTTTTTTATTTCCCCTTCTACAGTAGAACTGGAGGCCTAAGGCTGGGGGGGGGGGGGGCGTGCTCATGCCATGCATGGGGGTAGTCGTATGGGTATATCCCTGCGCATTCCTGCAATGCCAGGACGGAGCACGTCGAGCTTTCATCGACCAGGCAGACCTTGCTAGCACCAAGCGCGAAGCGCCGTGAGGTTGTTGGGCGAGTTGCGTGAAGGGTGAGCTGTACCCTACTAAGAACCGCTCGTGAGGCAGACATTCTTGCATATGGATGACAGCTTCGAATCAATTGTTTTTTTCGGGTGTGGCTATTTGCAGAGACATAAACGGCCATACTGCATATGAAACTGTCTCGTGGTTGCCTCACCAATTTATACTACGTGATGCGATAATTTCCCTTGTGCGATGTTGAGATTTTTCCACCCAGTATAAAAGATAGTATCGCTGTCGCTAGGAACTCGCGCAGCAGGATATTAGTAACTGTCGTCAGCTTGTGTGCATTGGTGGGGAAAACATCAGGAAAAAACGTCAACGACGTGCCCCGAGAACCCCCTCTGCCCTCTCTTCAGGCGGTACACGTGCATGATAGCGCAGACTAGGATCACGGGTTCGAAATCGTGTTGACCACGTTTTTTTCGCCGTTAGAGTTGCAGTACGTTTACTATAGAAGTAAAGAAAAACTGGATATTCCCACGACTTGTACGTGTAGGGTAACTGGTATTAATAGTACAGACGCTTATCCTCACGAGGGTCATGGTTTCGAGACCCGTCTACAACTGAAAATTCCTTTTTTTTTATGTGAGAGTGCAACGAATTAGACAGATAAAATTATGAGATATGTTGGATAACCACGTAGTAGACGACTAAATTCTGAGAATTTGATGAAAAGTGCCGACGGAAAAGTGCAGACAGATTCAACTGTTTAATCAAGTAAAAAAACGGTCGACGCTTTCTCGCAAGGGGTCCCTATCACGAGAGACTTGGTCAAGATTAGAAACTCGCATTCGCTCGTAATTATCGAACTCGACCGCCATTAGCCGTGACTTCCAAATCAAACATCACCCTGGACGTTTAGCTAACGCCGTGAGAGGGGGTGGGGGGTATGGCACCCGTCAAATGCCTGATGACCGCAGCTTGTCTAGAAGATCGCTGAGTTTGAACAAACCCTGCGAGTTGAGCAAAGAAAGTAAACGCGGTGACCAGAATATACAAACTCACATAGGGGGGGGGGGGCTACTGTAGACTAGACGTTTTCATGTTTTGGACAGATCATCGATTCTCACCTCATGATTTAGATATTTCAAGGCGTACACATACAGCAGGTTCCTTATCTGCACTGGTAAAATATTGTGTAGCTCATCATGGTGCCGCATGGAGGGGCATATAATCTGCACGGTCTGATGGATAAGTTTCCTGGGTTCGGGCTGTACTGTACACAGGTGCTGTACACTATTAATAGGTTCGGTCTGTACTGTACACAGGTGCTGTACACTATTAATAGGTTCGGTCTGTACTGTACACAGGTGCTGTACACAGGTGCTGATAGACGCGTGCTCCGATAGAGGTAGCACGTTTTAGCTGAAACGTTCTCTGAATGACCAAGCTCCTCAACCCATTCAGAACTGAAAAACGTATCCCACACTAGTTCCAAGTAGTTTTTTCCCCAAAAAAACGGGAGACCAGTTCTTAAGGGGTTAATCCAAAACAGTCGGATTTTCGTTAATGGGTTTCAATACGTATCGTTGAATACTTAGCCCACGGCGTTGTTCGTTAGGTACGTACTGCTGTAGCACTTTAATGTTAATCCAAAATTCAGTTTTTTTACTCACTATTAGTACAGAGCTCCTCAAGTAACGAGCTTCATAAAAACTCTGTAACATGGTGCCCCTTCTATCATAGCATGCGTCACCCATCCCTTGACGACATGCTTGAAGATCTGGATGATATATACAGCAGATAGATAGATCGTGATCTATCTATCTGCCCGACCTGTACATGTATTCCTGTTTCGCGATTCTCTGTAATTTCCGCACCGCGGTGACGTCGCGAAGGTTTTGCTCGCTTCGACTTTTCAGCACTCGTCTCTCGAGCAGGTGCAGTTAGCTATATACGTATACACATAGCTTGAACAAATTCGGGAGTTAATAATTCCAGGCTGGAGGTCTGGACCAAGAGATAAGAATATGACCGTTGGCACACAGAAGGACACTCCCTGCCTCGCATAAGGATTCGAGCCTGGTCCAAAAGAAAATATCATGAAGTGGTGCACCTCGCATCCTGTACAGACGGGCAGCAGGCAGACAACACGTTAACACGCAACGAAGATAGCAACAGACAAGCGCCGACCATCCGTGTGAGGCATCGATTCCGTCATGCTTTGCTTTTACGAGCGTACGAACAGAGGTATGTCAACCTCGTGGGGACTTCAGATGGGGGGGGGAAATGTCGAACAAAAAAAGGGACGCTTGAAGCGTGCCGCGGTAGCGGGGGGGGTTAGCAACCTAACCTGGCTGAGCCTCCCCACTTGAGTTTAGCTTCATCATCCCTCACCTAATACTGGGCCTCGAAAACAATACAGACGGGAGTAAGTAGACTTTGTGCGGAGGACTCGTTTTGTTTCCCTTGATTTTTTATTTCGGGGTGGAGTGTTTATGAGTGATCAGCGTTGAAGCTCGTGCTAGACATGGTCGAGTATGGCAAGGATTAAAGCAAAATACTAATTGAGCTCAGCTCGATGAACAAGCCCGTGGACTAGGTCAACTGTTTTAACCAACGACACATTCCAGATATGGAATACATACTATATGTGCAATGCAAATGGTATACAGTTGTAGTGCCAGTTGCTGATATAGTGCCGGTGTGCGCCAGCCATCAATACCGCCACTATTCTAGCGGCAACCGGCACTAACTACTCCGCACACTACACCACACTGGTGAATCCCATATGTTACCAAAGGATTCTACAGGCACTATAGCGGGCAGCCAGCGCTACCCAATCGGCACGTTATAGAGGGAACATTACTGCAATACAACAATTTCCCCTGTACTCTCGGCGCTCCCTCCGTTCCTCCTCGCCCCCACGGTTTTTGGGTGTGGGGCACAGCCTTCGAAGGTGGTGCAAACGGTGTTGAAGCGGCTGAGGTACATGACGGATCAGCACGTCAAGCGGCAAGGTGGCCGTGCCAGCTCGATCCTGCACGGAGCGTTCCTCCACTGGGACCACAACAACAGGTACAGAGCAAACGCTTTTTAGGGGTGGCGCCTTGTCCTCTGGGCTCCTTACACGCAAAGAAGCTCAATATCGATCTCACCCGAAGCATGAACTTGGACGAGGGTTTGTTCGCGTAACGTGACCAACATTTCTATGCGCTACGATTAGTAGTAAAGCGAAAGTGTTGCTGCTGGACAGTAGTAACAGCATCCTACTAACCGGTAGTTTTTTACTTGAGGGGTATACTAATAACCAGTATAACGAATTTCGCCTCAGACGGCAAAAACTAACCGCAGCCTATTTACGGTATACCGTGGGATGAAGTCATAGCAGCATCAGCAGCAGCAGCAGTGTGGCATACATACATTTCGGCACCTGATACCAAGGGAGGGGGGTGGTGCCTGCTTGGGCCACAAGGGGCTAAATGTTCCTTTGCCTCCACCGTATGTAGAAGTGACGAGCTCGTCGTAGGTGGGCAGGAGTTCAGGAGAGTGTTATTTTTCCCACTTACCCTGTTTTGTCTGAGGGAGGTCACTCGAGGAGCTCTATTTCTCGTCGAACAATTGAGTTTGGAGGGAAATTCAAGTGTTGTCCGATGAACAATCCTATGGCCCAAGTATGCAATGAACAGTATTGAACCACAAGAAGAATATATTTTCGCCGAGATTGGGTTAAGGAGCTCAATCATTCCCATTTCAGCCAATAAGCGCTACCTCTATCGTAGCCCGCGTCGAAAGGGGGTTGTACGGGTAACTAACTGACTTAGCAAAAGGGGGAGAACAATATGCAAGGCAGCCAGCCGACGACAACGAGAGAGCCTCGTCTGTGCAGACAGGCGACTTATTTGCACATTGTGGGTGCGGTAAAAACCTCGTTGCGCGAAAGACATTAAACAGCAGTGTGGCAAACACCCTACGAGATGTGGAAAACCTCTCCGTTCCGCACGCCAATGGGTGTGCTTACATTGGAGGAATGCAGCAAATCCCACTATTGTAGGTGTCGACGACCTCTCTATTCGGTACGCTCACCAATGGTGGGCTGCATCGAACAATGTGGTCAAACACCACAAGGTGTCGACGAACCCCAATAAGACACGCCCAATGGATTGTCACATCAGTGATCGGTGTCTCCACAAGGATTGTTTCACGCCTACATTGTGAAAGCGAGAGGGGGTCCCGGAAACCTGTGTAAAGCTCAAGAGTATTTGCCAGTTTCACGAGCAACACGCCCATTCCCGCCCGGAACTCCCTCCGCCGATTCGCCTCTCTGCCGCTTGTAACCCCGTACGAATAGCGGAATGCTCAACACCCAGAACCTGATGGGAGCGCTATCTCAGGTTGGTGTTCCGATCACTAGGCCGGAAGCAGACGAAGTTATTGCGCACTACTCTGACAAAGGTGATGACCGTTCCATACGTACGGACAGTGCGTTCATGGGAGGGGGGCTGGACGGAACACAGGCAATGATAATTGGTTCCCGCGCTTCATGGAAATATGGGGAGTTCGCTCTGTAGCAGTACCGGCCGCCGCTCAAGTTCAAGTTCAAGCATAGCGATAAGGTTTATTATTCAAACACCGTGGCAGTGTACATTTGACAGCACAAGTTGAACACGAAAGTGGCGCATGGCGCTTTGGTATGTGAAGGTTTCTGACGGGCTTAAAAACGGCGCACCAAACGACCGGACGACGCGTTTAGAGCACCCCCCAAGTCCTTGTCGTGTTCCTGCCCTCCACGACATGACAACGACTCAAACCGACCTGCATTATCCCCGTGTCGGCAGCAAAATCATACACACGATTTACACTACCACGCAACTCTCCCCTGTTGCGGTAAACCCTGGCCTGTACCAGCAATGTTTCGTGGTTTTCATAACACTACGCGTGCATGTTTTTTTTTTTCGGAAAACGGTCTGCCCTAGTCGTTGAGCTGGTTGTCACCGTTGGCGACGTTGAGCGTCTAGCCGAGCGTACTTTCCGCAGTTCCGCAAAGAAGCAAGTTTCGGCAATTGTTTCGAAGTACGCAAAGATTGCCCACGCATACATGCCGGGTGTTACGACAACTTTTCGTCCCGCACCTGCAACCCTTGCTAGCGATATTTGGCGGTGGTTTTCGTTGGCATTGCACCTGTCCCTGACGGATAGGTTTCTACCATATTATTGTTTTGTTCTGCGTTATTTCGCGGTTTCGTAGACTCGCCGTTTAGAGGTGTGAGAGTGGGTTATAAGGACCAGTATATTCGACTTATGTTATACTGTACGTAGTTCGTGGAATAGGGTATTCCTCCGAGTTTCCCATATACCTGCATATGCAGTCCAGTAGGGTGGGCTAGTGTTATGGTACAGCCCTTGGAAGGCGGGAAATATTCTAGGAATTGACTAAATGGGAACGATATCCGTATTACCTTGGAGGCATATCTTAGATCTTAAAGCAGGGGACATGTGGGACAAATGTGCCGACTCCTGTCTTAGTCTCCTATCTTTCCATGGATCGGAATAGAGCTGCACTTCTTTTTAATATCTGAGCAACCAGCACATGTGAGTAACAACGAGAAATTACTCGATAGGAAAACCAGGCCGGGGATAGATGTTACGTGTCCCCGTGGCAGTAAACCTACGCGAATGCAAACATGACGTCCTGAAACTCACAGCGGTGTGAATCCTGATGCTCACGGTGTATTGCTGTTCGTCAAGGCTCCGCTTAAAACGCCAAAACAAAAAGACGATACAACAAGTAGTCCCGTCCCAGGCACGAAAAATGAAAAACAAGCTACAGTACATACCCTTCGTGGTGGGAACTTGGGCCAACGAGAGGTCGCTTCGGGGACGCCTGAAAACAGGGGTTGCGTTCTACCTCGCTTCGCTTCGCTCGTGTTAGGTTTTGGTTTATTTATTTCGCGTTCTCACGGCCCGACCGAGAACGCACCCCCTCTCCCAACCTACCCCAGTGCAATCGAGAGGGAATGCCATGTTATACCGATAACCCCCCTCCCGCGCTGAATAGTGAGTATACCCTCCCTCTGCCTGGTCTGTGAAAACCCGATGTCCTCCGTCCCAGTACTGTAAGTGGGTGTGAGGATCTATGGTCATACGACTACGGCCATGCATGACATCCGAACACCCCCCCCCAAAAAAAAACACACCGTTTATGTATATTCCGCAACGAACGATGTCTCACAAAAGCAGACTCTTCCGGTGCGGAACCTCGGGAGCTCGCCCACAACGAGTTGCTCCGAGATGCCGCTCAGGGCGCTCCGGGCTTGCTGGAGGTTGACCCTACGGTGACCAAGCGGCTCCTGGGATCATCTCGAAGCGAGGGATGCCTGCTAGGAACGTCGAAAACCCCGAGGCAGGCGACGTATGTGGTTCGAGCCTTCCGCACCAAGCTTCAGCAGGTGACGCGTCGAAACTCGTATTCAGGTTAGCTACCATGCTACCCAGAAGTAGCCAGTAGCCTCTCTACCCAGTCGCGGATCGGTAACATTAGTTTCCTGTAGCGAGTCGGCGACAGCAGCAGCACAACAAGGCGCTACGGCAGTTCAGCAGAACGACTGTTATTACCGATATATATATATACATATATATATATATGCCTTCTACAGTGAAATGCGGCGTAGACACGACCGACCCAACCATCGACCTTCCGGGCGCTTGGTGTGTCATCGATGAAGTGACAGCTATGATCTTGGGACGTACTATTACGGGGTGGGCTAATGTAGTAAATAGGACCTACGTTGCATACAAAACACTATATATTATTCTTTTTTTACTAACAATATTTGGTCCTATTTACTATGGTCCTCCGTACTAGGGCTTTGGTGTGGTGAAGGGTGCGTGCTACGAGAGAGGTAGTATTTTGACGGGGTTCCTGAACTGGGGAAGTGCCCGATAACGCCGATACCACTCTTGAGTCATCCCACGGTAGGGGCGCGGCAGAGTTTTCTGAGCTCCTCACATGAGGAGCTCAACATCGCACCCGGAACATGACTTCAGAAACATTCGCTCGCGCAACCCGACCAAACCGTCCAATGCGGTAGTCCTCAAACAAATATACCAGTGAAATATGAGTGGCATCCGGTGGTTACTCACGTGAGGAGCACAACCGGTCAGAAAATATTGAGCCTAAAAGTGGCACCCCTACCGTGGGATTGCTCTCTTGTCATGCAAGCATTATTCGAACAGTGCCTACGATGGGCCGAGCTTAAGCGTCCACGTTTTCTCCAAATCTATTTTCTGGGGAAAATACAGAGCTCCCATACTGTAATCGAGTGATGATCATAATCCGACAAAAAAAAGAAGTGCTACCCCCTATCGTGGTACACGTCGGGCAGGTAGATCATCTACAGATCATCTACAGATAGATTGTGATCCATATCATCTACTCCCTCGCCCCTTCCGTCGTGAGAGGTTGTGCGGGATCTGTTTCGTCACAGATAGATCCAACACAGGAAACATGAACTACTGTTTCTGTAGAGCGTGCAGATTATGTGCGGGCCTCTCCCGGCAATATGAGCTATAGATCGTAAAATATCGAGAATAGATCGTGGTGCCTTGAAATATCTAGATCACGAACTGTGGGAATGATCTGAAAATGGTCTGCCCCCGAGGTGTGCACGGTTTTCTAAACCAACCCACCTGCATACTCCAACCACGATGCTTTTCGTTTTCCTGAATTTCGGAGTGTGCAAAACCAAAAAGACAAACAAAGCGCGCGAGGTACGTACTGGCTGACTGGTATGTCGGAGTTTGTTGTCGCGTTGCTGGCGGAGGGGGGCGGGGGGGTACTCACGTCGTTCATGGTATTTGTCGTATGACGATAAACCCTCGCATCCCTACAATGCCGGGACGGAACACGTTGGGTTTTGAACCAACCAGGCAGATATTTCTTGCTTACACCAAGCGCGAAGCGTAACACGGGGTGTTCGGCGGGTCGCATGAAGAGTGAGCTGCCATACTACAGCAGTAGAGACCGCTTGTGAGGCGGACTTGCGTGCGTATGGATGACAGCGTCGAATTCTTTGATTTGTTACACGGCCCTCAACATCGTATCTTGAACCGTGCGCAGGTGATAGACGCCAGAGTGCGGGACAAAGGGGGTTCACCAAGTCGTATCCTCCTCGGTCTGTTCCGCAAGTGAGTGGTGGGTGTGACCGGTGGCGCTCACGTCGTCTGTACGGTGTCGCGCACGGTACCCAACACCCTGACCAAAAGCCTCGTACGGCTTATTGCCAGTGACAGCGCACGCTAGTACGCGCGCGAGGGCTGTGTTGCTACTCGTATCGCTGCGAAGGTCGTGAAGGGTCGCTAGTGCGCGCGAACGACGAGTTTCTTGCTGACATTACGCCAAGAATATCAAGAAACCTCTTCCGAGCTGGACGAAGCTGGTTTTCGTCGACCCACAGATCTAAACTCGTCAAAATCAACCTGCCCCATGAGTTACTATATTAGCGAAAGCTAACGTAGGGAAAATGGCATGGTGTGTCGTGGGCAAGAGAGTGATATATGGCACAGCGTCAACCTTCGAAACACGTAAAAACGGCGTAATGTGAAACTCTCTCAAGGGTGTCGAGAGGGGCGAAGCGGGCTCAAGCGTGCAGTCCCGCGTAGCCGGCACTAGCCTAACGATGGCGGTGGTATCCGTCGTGTAGCTTTTTTCAGGGTAAATATCGGATGTGATCAATATACTGCCTAGAACACACAGGAATTTCCGAGTACTCGCAAAACAAAACCGTCGTTTTATTTTTATTTTTGTGTTCGTCTTATTTCGCTGTGTTTCCGTGTCGACATCTTCCCGCGTGCATTTGAAAAAACCTGGATCAAACAAATGCGCTAAAAGCTGGGACTTGGAGCACAGCGGAACGTTGAACACGGCGCAGCTGCGCGGGGCCCTGCGATCCTTCAATATGCGACTATCTACTGACCAGGCGAAGGAGCTGCTGAGGTGAGAGGGGGGGGGGGGGGGGGTGTACTCATGTTGTGCACGGCCGTAGTCATATGACCATAGACCCTCGCATCCCTACAATGCCGGGACGGAGCGCGTTGGGTTTTCACCAACCAGGCAGACATTGCTTGCACCAAGCGCGAAACGCCGTGAGGTATTGGGCGAGTCGCATGGAGGGTGAGCTGCATCCTGCTAAGAACCGCCTCTGAGGCGGACTTGCATATGGACGACAGCTTCAATGAGTTAACATGATTTCTGGTGTGGCCACTTCCGGAGACAGCAATGGGTTTTACTATGTAACTGCTTCGCGGACGCCTTACCATATTAACACTACGTGATACGACCATTCCCCTTGTGCGGAACAAAGGTTCTCCACTCCGCACAAATGATCTACTCGACCGCCAGCTTTGGTGACCGCCAAAAAAAAAAAAAAAAACGGCACCCTGGTTGTCTAGCTCACGCAGCGAGTGGCGTGTTTTACAGCGTCGTTGCCAACCGACGCCAACCCAACCTATAAATATATAATATATTTATGGGGGGGGGAGGGGGGGAAATAGACCTACCGCGCTTCTTGCCTTGTCTCCACCGGCGAGACAGGAGTCTGCGGTAGCCCTGGTGCGCCAGCTAAGCTCCGTCGCGTGGGAGGGTCGGCATACATACGTACATACCTGCCCGACGGTTGCATCTACTACTACTACTGCAATGTAAGGAGCGTTGACAAGCGGGCTGTTGGCCTTGCCTTAGAGGGGTAACGCCTAATTGTTCATGTGGGTCCTCGTATGACGAGCAATCCCGTGGCCTGGGTGTTTCACGCAAGCAAGATTGAAAAACAGACAAAAAAACAAATAGTCGTGTTCCAACCGTAAGGCATGCCTTACACGGCACGCGTCTTAGTGGGTAGTTAGCTACGGTATAGAGGTATATATATAGCAGTTTTTCTGCCTTACAAGGCAAATATTCCGGACGGACGGGGTTCTTTGACTGTGGACCTATCCAATAACGGTGATCGCATTATTGATTATGTGGTATCATTCGAACACTACAATAAGTTAGTACCTACGACAGGCCGAGGTTAAAAGAGTCAATTTTGTCTCCAAAACTGTTTTTAGGGGGGGTCACACAGAGCTCCTCCTATATAATCGGTAAACCGCCTTATCTTATCACACTATACTGCGATCGAGTGAGGAAGGAGCCATATTTAATACCAGGTAGTGAAAAAAAAAGCAAGTGCCACCCCTACCTTTGCACACGTCACTACTGATGTACACTGAATAGTCAGTAGTAATCAGTAGTAGTCGGTAATAGTCGGTAATAGTCAGCCACAACTACGGAATGTGCTATATACGTACCCCTGTCCTCCGTTTCGTACAAATATTTTGTACCCGAATGATCCTTAACATTTCCGTTCAAAGTGACACGATGTATACTCTTCGGGGTGTATACTGCTGAAAATATATATGTACCGTTTCTCAAGTGAACGGGGGTTGAGCCTGGCCGTGGCTTAGGGTGTTTCAAGAGCAGAAGGTAAAGGACCATAGAATAAGAAGGAAGGAGGATTGGAAGCAAATCTGGAGGATGTTTAAGCTAGAAACAGGTACAGAAGGTGTTTCCACCTCGTGCATGTGTTTCCGTCTCGGTTATCGCTTGAGTGCCATCGTCTTCTTCTTCTTCTTCTTCTTCTTCTTCTTCTTCTTCTCCTCCTCCTTCTTCTCTCTGGTGATGTTCATGAAGCTCACGCTATACAATAATGCCGGAGGCGGGGGGGGGGGCGATGCGTTTGATTCCCTTCGTCTTCTTCATTCCGAGAAACGTTTCTGAGTGACTAGCGTTGAACCCCATGCTAAGCATTGTCGGGTGCCAAGTAAGACACGGCAATCCACCCCCCACCAACCAAACCTCCTTTGCCAGATATGTTTGTGGTTTTTTTACTCCTCCTCTCTTCAAGAAACGAAGCAATGCCAACCTTTTAGGGCTGGCGGCATATTTTCTGAGCGCCTCACACGAGAAGCTCAATATCTCACCCGGGAAACATAACCCAATTCGAAGAAGTATGTTCGCGCAGCCGGGCCAATATACCTACGACGATGATAGAGGTATACCAGGTACCAGGTATACCTTATTTTGGCAGAAACGTTTTCGGGATTACGGGACTTCTTAAACCAAAACCGTCGGAATTCCAGTATTATTGTGACGCAATATTTTTCGTTGTATACACGAGCATACTTGGGGGCATGGGATCGCTCGTCGGGTACGTAGCACTTTTGATTCCCTCCAAAATCAGTTTTTGGGTGGGGTGTATTGAGCTCCTCAAGCGACCACCCTTCCAAGGCTAAAATGGTGTACTGTACCTTTACCGTGTCGTGTGTCGTTGGTACCCCTACTTAAGAGCGCGCCAAGATAAAAGCATATTCGGGATTAACCCTTTTAGGACTGCAGTCCCGTTATGGGGACAAAACACTTGGAATTAGACTGAAATATATGGTTATGTGCACTGGACTACTAAAAGGGTTAAAGAGCGGTCAGATTGGTATAAGTCCCTCCTATACTTAAATAGCTAAACGTTTCCCACTATTTAATACAGATCAGACCAACGTTCGTTGTAGTTTTTAAAAAGAGCGCTTGTTGCGTTTTTTTGCTTTTTTTTGTGTTTAGTCAAGGAGCGCCCTTAACCCGTTCAGAACTGCAAAACGTATCCCACACTAATTCCAAGTAGATTGTTCCCAAAAAGGTGGGGGGACCAGTTCTTGAGGGGTCACATCGGGATACCCACTGGATGCGCCAGTCCTGAAACCACCGTACTACTACTGCTGCTGCTGTACAAAAAGTATCATACTACGTAGTAACCGGTACTGCTGTAACTGCTACTATAGCTCGAGGAGCTCCACCGGTTAAGCGATATTGAGACGCGTACTACGATGGAGGCACTATTACTGTACCTTTTTTTTTTTTCGGCTGAAACATTATTTTCGGAACGGCGGGGCTCCTTCACCCACATACAGAACTGAACAAAAAAAATGTACAACACTACTTCCAAGTAATTTGTCCCCAAATTCGTGCGACCAGTTCTTAAGGGGTTGACCCAAAATCGTCAGAATTTCATTCTTGCGGTGCGCAATATTTGTTTGGTGTACCAGGGTATACGTTATTAGCGATGCATGAGATTGTTCGTCGGATACGTATGTACGTACTTATAGATACGAGCACTTTTGTTTCCCTCCAAAATGAGTCTTTGGGTGAGGTCTGTATGCAGAGCTCCTCGAGGGACAACCCTCGGGAAATAATACATGGTGTGTACCTCTACAGTATATATGCAGCAGCCTGCGTCTTTGAGCCACAAACAAGTGCAACCCCTACAGACCCCTACGTACGGTGGACATGGACATGGACATGGGTCTATCGCTACCGCTAATTTCTCTCCCCAAACAAATACGACGCACGAAACGGTTTCACTGAAACCAAAGGTTCTACGCGACGGACGGTAACCCGGACGGGGGCTGCGACTACAGGGCCCTCGTGCAAGACGTATGTGGGTACGATCTGGGCCCCTTTGTGCACAAGGCCGAGCAGGTGATATCAAAACTGTAGTGTTGTAAGTAGTGCTTACTGCTTGTAACGAAAAATACTCAATCACTTTTCGCGTTGGATGCTCACGATATGGGGGATATCGGTGCTTGTATACCTGGTGTCAACTCCGAGGACATTGCGGGGTGTGCTTCGCGGTGGTTACTTTCGCGTGTCCTGTCTTCATGGCAGCCTTTCGCGTTCTGGAAGTATCGAGCAACACGCAGGATACTTCTAGGAGCTCGATTGTACAACGAAAAGATGGGGTCAAGTTGGTCGACAAAGATATGCATGCGCCCAACATAAAGAACTGGAACTTGTCAACGATCTAAGGTCTACTTGCAGTCTGCCTGATGAGCAGTATGTTCATGCAATCTACGGAGGTATGACTCACATAGTACTAGGAGTATTCTAGGATAATTTGGTATTGGGAAACGGCAGCATTCTGTTGGACGGAGATTTTCAGGTGGTGCACTGTCAGGATATCAGTCACCCGGCCCGGCGGAAACATGCCTGCTACGGTGATGTTCTGATTCTCGGGGTTGGTTCCGATGGGACTCACAACCAACATCAACAAGCGATAACATAAAGTTTTCTTCCACCATGGGTTCTCTGCTCTGCCCCCCTCCGTCTGACCCTGTGCCCATCTTAACCTGATGCTACCGCCCTCGCGATGTAGCCGGCCCCTTACGCCAGCCGACCCGTTCGAAGAAGCGATCCCTTGAATGACCTCACTCCGCTGAGCGAAACTATAGCGTTTCGCAGATAATATGTCACAGATAATATGGCGCTCTCCTCAGCCCGATAGACCCTCATAACATGCCACACGCGAAGGGGGCTACTTGTACCGGTACGCACTAACTGACGACACCATTATTAATAGTGCACATAGTGTACATCGAACCGGAAGCAGGCTGCATTGATTCCGTTGACTTCTTGATGACGAGGGAACACAACCGAAGCGCTTCACGTACGTATGATATGCATGTACAGCGCTCCCCTCAGAACGATACAGTACAGGACACCTGATAACAAACAGGCTTTTAAGAAATCCTGGCTGAGATTTAAGAGTAAAATAAGAAATTCGGTAGTCATTATCTTGACAATAGTGTAGAAGGGACCCTCTCTCAAATAAGAAATCCAGCCTGGACCAGATTTCCTGTTTCTTATTAAGTGTCCTGTGCTGTACATCCTCTCGGCAACATATACTATTAATACACGCGCGAACAACTCGTACACACGTATAACTACTACCACGTCTGTGCCCACACTACGTATGATACGGCGAACGAACCGGAGAGCAGGCCACATTGACGAAGAGGACGTACGACAGCGGTAGGGACTCCGAGAGCAGCGGCGCGAGTCTTCAGTTTACGGCACGCCCGCACGAAAAGCCATCAAACAGGTAGGTGACACGTCCTATCAACACCATGTTATACGGCAGAGGGGTGCAGTATCCATATCATAGTGTTACGGTGGATCATAGTCAATAGGACCAAATATTTCTAGTGTAAATAGGTGAATATATAGGTTTTTGTCCTTAGTGTAGGTATTATTTACTAGTATTTACTATGGGCACCCGTAATAGCACATTTTGGTCAGTTTGAATCTGCTCAACCTCGTTGGAACGACCCCCGTTTCGTGTATTTAGTGTGTGGCTTGCGTTTTTATTCGCGATAAACCTACTCGTACAACCAAGCGCAGGGGTTTGTCGTATATACGAATACAAGCTTTCTGCGAATACGTGGTAAGTTTCGTTTTTTTGGCGAGATACAGGGCTCTCTCTGTTAGAGTGAAGAGCATCAGAAAAATTATATGTACAACAGTAGGGTAGGTGTGCTCGTACCCCGCTGTCGTACACATAATGCGTCAGGTGCCAAAATGCTCCCCGTGGTGCGCGAGCTCTCGGCCGGCCCTGATCCCTTCTAGCCGGAATTCAGATCCGGGCTCACATAGTAGGACCCTTCTCCGCCCTCCCCCCACTTCGGTATACATATATGTGTCTTCTTGCATTTATTTGTAATCGCGAAGAGAGTCCAGCACCTTCTTCTCTCGTCGGCTTGCGTCGAATTGCTGTATATACACGACATTTAGATTATCCGAACGACCTTTGAAAGCCACGAACGTACGCACACGCGCGATTTCTAACGTATATCATACCCGCGCTGAACACCTATATATCTATCTATCGCGGCGCAGAGTCGTCGAACGCTTTAAGCTGCGCCTGAGAGATGCGCTGGAAAACAGGATCAAGCACAAAGGGGGAGTGACCCACGCCATCATCAGGGAGGCGTTTCTCAACTGGGACGCCGATTCTTCTGGGAAACTGGATCCAGCAGAGTTGGTGCGGATTTCCAATTACTACTTACTGTGGGCGTGGTGGCAAGGGGGGGCTGTGGTTTCTTCCTACTTGTCGATTTTCGGTACAGGTAGGCTTTTTGCAATGATTGATCTCGTATTGTTTTTCAAGTTTTTCAAAGATCTTTGAAACCGAACAATGCTGGAACCAGAGTCTGTTCTTATCCGTGGATCCAACGTTGTTCTTGGGTCACGATATATTTGGTTGGCGGTGTTATTATGAAAATGGCCTTCCGACAACGTGCAGGGCACCATTTGTTCAGAACGAAAAAAACTAACACAAACCTTCGAATATCATACCACCAATCTCACCCAATCAACTATCCTTCCCTGCGTACGTATACTCAATTGAATACGCTCTACTATTAATACTACTGTTTTTTAAACCTTTGTCCATGCCCGGTCTCTCCTTTCTTGTTGTTGTTTTTTTTTGTGTGTGGCAACGGCGCCCTCTTGCGGCTGTCTACGGTCCGCCTCCCCCGACAACCCCGTAAACCAATCAATGCGTTAGGAGACCCGGGAGGGGTTCATGGGGGGGCGGTTTTTGGGGGAAATCAGACTACCACGAGAGGGAACATATAGCAATCAGCACCAAATGTGGTGTGTAACTAAACATCGAAGGATCCATACAACATGTTTTTTTTCTGATGGGCCCGACGTGGGTTCTGTTTACCATGGCGACTTATCCCACTGTAGGTATGTATAGGAGTTACAGTTAGTGTTTGCCTTTTGAGGCAATAGTTTGTCACTGGGACCGGTTGAGCTCCCTCAAGCGAGAAGTTACCGTATAGAATGATACTTTTACTACTGTAGTAATAGCTGAGGAGCTCAGAAAAGATGGTGCCACCCATATAAGGCCTCTTGCTCTGGCCCCCCGCAGTAAATAGCTGGCTAAACTCGACACCCAACTATCACGGGGGGAGATAGTGCTTAGAACCAAATATGGTGTGTAAATACAGGCGGATACATGGTCTTTGGGCCCATCGTGGATTATGATTACTTTCTTATTACAATAGCCCCCCCGCAATAGGAAGGGGGACCGCTGCAATAAAGGAACCCAATCTAACTATTACGTTACACACAAAAACCTAAATGTTTCCCTAATTTTACTATTACTAACAGTATTTGATCCCCCGTAATAACATAAAACAACCGTTTTTGAGGTGATGACCATATATATATATATATATATATATATGGAGTGGATAATGTATAACGGCTGCGTACGGCGAGGAACCTCCACTAAATCGTTGAAAGTAGCAACTGCTATACTCCTAGTTGTGAGACGGCGCGAGTTAAATCGCTTCTAACTGGTTGCTAATCGGACCACAGTAGCAGCAGTTAGCCGTCTGCTAGGACTATCCAACTTATCAGGTTTCCCATGCCCTGTGCTGTAGGACGGATTGAATAAAAAACGGTACCAAGGTAGGTACGTTTTTGTTTTTTCTCAGTTTTGGGCGGGGCTCTTTCAGCCAGGGAGGAGGGTCGGTTTAGCCCCGCTTCGCTCGCTTGACTCGCCAAGTCGCCAAGCCCGCGGCTGGCCATCAGCTGGCTTCGCCCTCCAACTTGCCGACCAAAGAAGCCAGATTAGTTGGCTGTAACGGCACCTACCGATTAGCACCTTAGTCGTGAAATATTACCGAGTCGCAGCAGCTCCAGCAATCGCACCGCCGAGGGGAGTGTATTCGCTTTACGGAGCTGGCTCGCCGGTTCCACTCCCCTTTTCGCTTTGCCTTGGCAAGTCCGAATATACATATATATATGCATATCGCGAGCAAACACAATACCCAATAATGTCGACCCCCCCGTTATTCAGGTCGGGGCGCTGAAGCACATGGGGGTAGCCATGACGGACTCGGAGGCAAAGGCGGCCGTGAATTACTACGACCTCGACGGTAGTGGAGAGATGGACTACAATGTGAGGCAGACACGTCCAAGGCGGTGCCTGTGTATACATTTTTCCTAGATCAATCCACGCTCCACGAGTCGCACAGATCATCGATCGATTCCCACTTCTATGATCTAAATATATTTCAAAGCCGACCTGCTCCCGATTTTGTATTGTCTCCGCTCATTCAATCTGCTGGGTAGGACTTGTCTGTACGGTCTGCGTGACCTACTGCTGTAGCACATGATTGCTTGGGATGGGTCTATGATATGACTCATCCCACGGTAGTAAGGGTTGAAGTTAGTTTTTTTTACTTCTAAGGCAAAAACAATCTGACTGGTTCGGCTTATCATGTGAGTAACTATCGATTTATTTTTTAATATATATAGAACAAAAAATTAGCTCGTGTGTATTTGTTTCAGAATTACTGGTATGTGTAGGTCCTATATTCGTTGGTCGGGTTTCAGGAATAACCTTCGAATTTTGATGATTCGGGTGAGATATTGAGCGCCTCATTCGAGGAGAAGCTCAGCAAATAAGCCGCTACCCGTACAAGGCGGGCACTGCTCCTACTAATATGCAGATCCTGCACAGCCCCTGGCTAGTGCTACGGTAAAGGCGGGATATTATAATACGACCCCTTATTTTCACTACCGTGCTTACACCACTCAGGCGAGTTCACCTCTCTCTGTGCCTCACTCCAAACTGGACTCATGTATGGCTTGTTGGTGCAGCATCACAAAAAATTCCTAGGGCGGCGTGTATCGCGAAAACAAAAATCAAAACGGCAAAAACAGCTCAAAGACTTGCAAAAGCAACAGAGTACTCACTCAGGCTGAGTGGCTCTGCGCGGCTGAAAAACGCAACAAAAAGGCGTTGCTTCTTTTCGTTCGTCGGGGGGGGGGGGGAGGGGGGCGTGTTCATTTGTTGCTTTCCTTAGTCATTTGACCATTGACGACGCATCCCTTTCGAGACGGAGCAGGGAGGGGAGCTTTGTCGGCGATTTCGCTTGCAATCGGAGAATGGCCTATTGTGTACTTTCACGAATACGTATTGACACTATAAGTGCCGCTGCCAACAACAACAACAACGTAGATATAGAAGTATGAGCAATATAAATTGAGCCGGGGACGGGTCTATGCCAATATTCGTTGATGAATAGCTCAAGATGAGTTGTCTTGAGTAACTGCGTTCTTCGTTGCCGTGAACATTCCGAAAGGTGTATTCGAGGAACTCGTTCCCCTCGTTTTATCTTGGGTTGCCGACAATGTGTTTGCCGTAACGAGCAATGAACATGCGACCAAACAACAGATCATACCCCCCCCCCTATACGACTATACGACCATGCATGACATGAGTACACCCCCTCCATCTTACCTGCCGTAACGACCATCTTATCTGCCGTAACGACCGCTGTGGCAGCTGCTGTGCAGGGAAATCAAGACCATGTCGCATCCGGTACTTTCGTACATAGAAGAGGTGGATGTTTTGAACGGTCTGGATCACACGGTGAGCAGTAGAACGCACCAGAAAAGAGGCCTATACAGCCCAGAGGCTATCCGTTTTTCAACTCTTCCACCCTCTGGCAGTTCCTGATCATACAACCTCGGTGTGAGTTATCGAGTTTTCTATCCGATAGTGTTACATCATGAACGACCTTCAACCTTGACCACTCATGAAAACAAAAACGAGAGATGATCATGATTGGTATGGCCGCTTGAGATGCACCTAAGATGGCCTCCGAGTTATCACTTAACGAGGTCTCTCGTGTACTCGCGCCTCACCCGAAAAAACGAACACGACGGAGAACATTACAGGGCTGTTCACGGGTCGGGTGAAACCTCGCGGGCCAGGTTGGGTCGGGTCGGATCGGGGAAACCGGGTCGGGTAAGAGCCAGGACCCGGCCCCACCCGACCCAATCCGTGATATTTCAAGCATTTTCTGACCAGATCCGCGGGTCGGGCCATGACCCGTGACGACCCCTAGCGAATTTGCACTCTCTTCACCCGATGAGAAGTTATGAGAAATCCCGTCGACCACGGATGGTGGGGGGGGGGCGTTTTTCTATCGTCCGCCTGCCTCAAACCCGTGATGTTCGCGCGCGCACATCGCGACAATGCGTCGAGAGAGAGGCAAGCAGCGAGCAGCATGTTGCCCACCCGATAAGACCATAATCGTACCTTCCCACGCGATATGTGCAGTATGGTGTTCGGCAGTAGCCACGGAAGAAAATTCGGAGTCGTCAAAAGAAACAGTGGGCACCCTGGACACATAAGCGATTCCCACTTCACTATCTAGATATTTCGATCTGGCGTTTTAGGCAAATCTATTTATCGATCTCGCGTTTTGATCTACAGCAGTAGCTCATGTTGTGGAGTGGGAACCGAATACTCTGCATGATATAAAGTACCACATGTTTCCTGGGCTGGATCTTATGCAGATCCTGCACAGCCTTTCACAACGGCAAGTTGAGGAACTACATGAGCTACGTAGAGATCATGATATATCTGTAGATGATCTGTCCGCACATCCGAGGTGTTAATAACATTTCCTCGGCGTTCGCGCGAAAAACAACTGCCCGTCTTGTCACAAGCACAGGCAAAAAACAAAACGCTCCGATGGGGAAAAAAGAAAGTTGCCGCAGAACCAACCCGCAATAAAAAAACGGTACAACGAACTGTGGTACAGGGCTGGCTCACCAGCAGAAGCCGCCAAGCCTGAGCAAACTGTACAACCTTTGTTGTAATACCATATTTGAACGACCATGAGTATAGACTACTGCAGTGGATTTTTGTGCAATGTAGGACGATTTGTTCATCCAAATTTCTAGGCGTCCCCCGAGATGTGATCATTATGTTTTGTTTTTAGGGTATTTCTTGTTCGTGGGCCTATACTACGTGTCCTCGTGTATTTCAGTATGTACGTGCAAATGCACAAAAACGTGCACTGCGCTGCTGTTGCGGCTGTGCACGGGCTGAATCGTATTCTGAACACACATAACATCGCCTACACGCAGGTGCAGGAGCCTGCCGTCGTCAGTCGCGTGTTAGAAACCATCCGCACGGGCGTGAGCGCCGTGGGGCAGCGTGCCGCGGGTTCGCCGTCGAGCGTTTCCCTCATCTCTCCCGAGAATCTGCTCGCGGGTACCTGTTTGAGATACGACACCAGCGACAGAGGGGTACTGGGGATGGAAGAGCTACGGCAGGTGCGACAGAGTGCTTAAAGGATACGAACTTATCCCAATCCCTTGCTGGTAGTAGGCGCGCGCACGGGGGCGGGGGGGGGGTGTACTCATGTTGTGCACGGCCGTAGTCATATGACCATAGACCCTCGCATCCCTACAATGCCGGGACGGAGCGCGTTGGGTTTTCACCAACCAGGCAGACATTGCTTGCACCAAGCGCGAAACGCCGTGAGGTATTGGGCGAGTCGCATGGAGGGTGAGCTGCATCCTGCTAAGAACCGCCTCTGAGGCGGACTTGCATATGGACGACAGCTTCAATGAGTTAATTTAATTTCTGGTGTGGCTACTTCCGGAGACAGCAATGGGTTTTACTATGTAACTGCCTCGCGGACGCCTTACCATATTAACACTACGTGATACGACCATTCCCCTTGTGCGGAACAAAGATTCTCCACCCCGCACAAATGATCTACTCGACCGCCAGCTTTGGTGACCGCCAAAAAAAATAACAAAAAAAAACGGCACCCTGGTTGTCTAGCTCACGCAGCGAGTGGCGTGTTTTACAGCGTCGTTGCCAACCGACGCCAACCCAACCTATAAATATATCATATATTTATATGACGGGGGGAAGGGGGGGGGGTGGGGGTACTCATTTCATGCATGGCCGTAGTCGTATGACCATAGATCCTCGCATCCCTACAATGTCGGGACGGAGCACGTCGGGTTTTCACGCGACCAGGCAGACACTACTTGCACCGAGCGCGAAGCGCCATGGGGTGTTGGTCGAGTCGTATGAAGGATGAGCTGAAATTTACTAGGGGGGGGGGGCGTCGTAAGAGCCGCACTAAGCATAAATACTCGTATATGGCATGCATGTCAGTATTCCACGTTTACGAGTTGCAGTCAGGGGGTACGTCGGGTCGTGTCGAGTAAGAGATTAAGTTGGAGCCTATGTTTCCAACACGAAGTACCGGCGGTCTATATAACGAATGAAAATCTTGAACATATCATTATCCGACCTGACCCGACCCGACCCGACCCGACCCGACCCGACCCGATCCGATCCGTAATATTTTGAAGACCTCTTGAACCCGACCCGCGGGTGGGGTCGTGACTCTTGAAGAGCCTGGTAGTTTATATAAAATATGTGTTTTGCTTTTAACGTTGTATCATCAGTTGTTGAGGATACGAGATGTACGATATGGTTATATGTATCCGTCTGGCATACGTAGAGGCAACAGGCATGTTTATCCCGGGGGACATTTACTATGGACCACGGGACGTGCCCGGTAATTCACAAAATGTCATACCGTACCCCTCTTTGTTAAATAATGTACCCCTTGCCTACACGTACCCTTTCCGTCCCGGCACCGTGAGTACCTACCCATGAACCCAGCCAGGCCTAGCCCACACCCCACAAACCGTACGCGGCATGATCACGTCTGCATTTGGTGTGCCAGGTGTGGAAACAGCTCAAGATTCGCCTCCGAGTGTCCGAAACGACGGCCCTGATATCGTGGCTCGACCGAAGCGCCACCAAAACCGTCCGACATTCCGACCTCTGCAACGCGGTCTTCGGTCACGACAACGGCAGCAACAGCAGTCCGAGCAGTAGCAGGGCGCTTAAATCTGGCTCGATGTCTTCTCGGCCGAACGACCAGACGCCGCCGCCGCCGCTGCTGCTGCCACTGCCGCCTCCGGCGCCCCACAAGCTCCAAGCTCGGAGAGCGTTGGCCATGTCCATGGGAGACAGCTCCAGCATCATCACGGCTTCCGGTCGCAACCGAGCGTGCCCGGCCCTACCCGGTCGAAAGAATAAGAAAGACGCGCAAAGGCGACAGCAGCCCGGTGGCGGCGGCGCTCCCGCTTCCGCTTCCGACGGCAGAAAGCGGCAGCATATTGCACCACGCTTCGAAAACAAGGCCGCCTGGAACTGGCAAGGGCGAGCCTTGCCCAAGGAAGGTGTTGGTGAGAAAGGTGAGCTAGACAAGCTTGACGGCGGCAGCCGCGGTGACGGCGGCGCTGGTCTGGGTGTCGGCGCGCCGGCAGTCCATGAACCAGGTCGAGTCGTGCGACGTTGCGGTTCGGCCGGCGTGCCGAGCGGCAGCGGAGGCATGAGGGGGGGCGTGTTGAAGGCTGGCGGCGAGGCGATCGTCGCGGAGAAGACGAGAATAGAGAAGCGCCTTAAGGAGCTGCACAAGGAGAGGGCAAACGTGCTGCGCCGGAAGAAGTGGATCGAGTGCTGGGCGGACGACCGAGCGGGAAACAGGAACAGGAACAACAACAGCAATAGCAACAGCGCGTGTGCATCGTGACCACACACACACATCACCGCACACCACCGCACACACATAGTCACGAGCTTTGCGGCGAAAGAAGTGCGTCTTCCGTGTAAGTACTGTAAACTTACTGCGTCGGTGGCGATGATCAAAACTAAGCGTGGCACCAGGGGTGTGGGGCAAGGAAGCCGGCGCCAGCGGGAACGTAGCCCATAATATGTCCGCGTTCGGGAGCCACGCCACGGTAGGGGTTGCAAGTAGGGATTGCAACCAGGGATTGCAATTAGAGGGTTGCAATAGTAGTTGCACTTGGGGTTGCAATTAGGGGTTGCATTTAGGGATTAAATTAGCGGTTACAACTGGTGTTTCCATTAGGGATTGCACTTGGGGATACTGCACTTGGGGTTGCAATTAGCGGTTGCACTTGGGATTTCAATTAGGGATTGCACTTGGGGTTATTCAACTTGGGGTTGCAGTCAGGGGTTACACTTGGGGTTGCAATTTAGAGTTGCTCGTTTGCAACCATAACCAAACTGTAGTATGAGGAGCATACGTACGTAGCCAATACTGTTGTGTATATTCCAAGTTTTTTATTCGATATATTGTCTGCAGTAGAGTACATGGAGCCCGCGTGAGTGTGTACGGGTCTAACAGTAGGTTTGCAACACTTCCCGAAGTCGCTGAGATTGTTGGCTGCTTCTCAACTCAGGAACCTAAGAAAAAACAAAAAGTGCTACACATCAACCCGTAAGTTTCAAGGTTTTTTATTCCATAAGTTGCCTACAATACGTAGCGGCCCGCGCGATTGTGTATGCGCCTTGCAGTAGGTTTGGAACACTTCCCGACGTCGCTGAAATTGTTTGCTTCTTCTCAAATCAGAAACCTAAAAAAAAAATCAGGTGCTATGATGCTGACCCCTGCGTTAGCGCGCGTCTCGCCAGTGTTTGTTTGTGGCGTCAGCTGCCGGGTTGACACGAGCCCTACCGATGGATGACGGGCGGGGGTAATGCATGCTGCGACAGGGGGCGCGCACCGTTTTTCTACTACTGTAGTAATTCAAGGGCGTAAAAAAAAAGAGAAAACGACACCACACTTGTAGGAAGGTCAGAATGAAAAACAAACCGGATCGCTGTGATCACAGGACGAAATGAGCGAAAACCATTTTTTTTTTTTTTTTTTGTTCCCTTTTTTTAACTTGGTTTTAGAGACCCCCCCTATTTTTTTTTCGCTGGTGGGGGGGGGGGGTAATTAAAAAAGAAAAGTTGACTTATTGTTTTCTGGAATCACAACGGCCCGGTTCTTCCCTCCAATATAGAGGGGGGGGGTAGTGGGGTATCTGGGATTCAGATCCGCGCATACCCTTGAGTAATTGGTTCTTCAATTGAGGAGATCTGCACTATTAGTGAGTCGCTAGTACTATTCGTAAGCCAATAGTACTAATAGTAAGCCAGTATTGCTATTAGTGAGTCATTAGTACTATTAGTGAGTCAATAGTACTATTAGTAAGTCGTTAGCACTATTAGTAAGTCAATAGTACTAATAGTAAGCCAGTATTGCTATTAGTAAGTCATTAGTACTATTAGTGAGTCAATAGTACTGTTAGTAAGTCGTTAGCACTATTATTAGTAAGTCAATAGTACTAATAGTAAAAGTTAGTATTGCTATTAGCAAGTCAATAGTACTATTAGTACGTCACGTCATTAGTCATATTAGTAAGTCATTAGTGCTATTAGTAAGGCATTCGTACTATTAAGTCAATAGTGTTATTAGTAAACCACCGGTACCATTATTATAGTAAGTCACTAAAACCAACTGGCCCACGTAGGGAAAAATATATAAGTGAAACTCGATGGACAATCCCATGAAGGCGTACGATAGGTGAACTGAAACACATTCCATGCAAAATTCCAGCGACAAGGCATACGCCTTACAAGGCACATGCCTTGTTGGGTAGTTCCCCGGTTGAGGAGTACAGTAATAGTCAGTAATAGTCAGTAATAGTCAATAGTCACTAATAAATAGTCAGTAATAGTCAGGAACAGCCAGTAACAGATGGCCAGGGAGAGGGAGGGGGGGGGGCTGGCTGCTTCCTAAGAGTGGTGTTATTTTTCTGTTGAACGACAGGAAGACAGTTCAGTTGTTGTTGCACTGCTGCATCCAGTGTGCGCGCTTGCCGAACCGTGGATTTACCCGCCGATGCCGCTGCTCCACCAGCTCTGAGCGAAAGGCGGACCACACACGAGAAATTATACAGCAAATCAGATAGGTGTACATTACACGCAGCCGTGGATTCATCTGCCGATGCAGCTGCTGCTGCAGCAGCAGCTCTGAGCAGAAGGCGGACCATATGTACTCATTCAACACATCAGATAGGCACACAATCAGCATCTGTCACGAGTACTCGTAGCACCAGACCAAAACGCACGCTGCAATCAATGGCGGACGGTCGTATCAAGTGATGCATGCGGTGAATACTTCACACGTACAACTACTACAAAACAGTGATACTGCTGAATCAGAGGATGCTCGACGAGCGGTGGAGTCACATACTCACGATCCCAACTACCAGACGGAGTGCCAGGTACCGGACCGCGGTGTGGACGGTCATGCTCTCGTGGATGCTAGCGTATGAGGGGTGCACGAGTGTTGTGTTTCTGCAGATGATGTGCTGATTGATACCGGCAGTCGGTAGTGGTGACCACGTATCACGGTGTCACGGTACGGCGCATCCTGATGGCCCCAACTACACCAGTCGTGCCAGGTCCCGGTGCCGATGGCCACGCTCTCATGGATGATATCGTGTGAGGTGTTGTGTTGCTGCGGGGCGGGTGCGTACTCGTCGTATACTCGTACCTGTACATACTTACCTGGCAGTACGAGCAACACCACCACCACGACGGGGGACTCGGCTCATCAGCTCTACGATGATAGAGCTCGATGGTGTGCAAGCACCGGCGCTGGGTGGCGTAGTCACATACTCATGGTCCCAAGCACCGGTGCGTGATCGACGGTAGAAATAGGTCTCAACTCCGAGCACTGGAATTTTCCAAGCATTTTCCACATTCGCATCAGAGCACTGGAAATTTCCAAGAATTTTCCAAATGTGCACTCAAAAAAGCGCACGCAAAATACCACTTGAATATATATGTGACTCAAACTGTCACTTGAACAAGGGGGCTCCAAAAAGTACATGAAAAATGATTTTCTCGATTTTGTATCGCCTTTTTACAGCCGGTATGGATTATACCGAAGAGCTGTACTCTTAGGAATAGCCGGTCACAAATATGTTGGCCGAACACTGACACCCCTGCCGTAGCACACGTCCATACGTAACTCATTAACTGTAGGTACACCGTATCTGATCAAAACGCCACAGGAGCACGGCCCGAGAGCATGCCTGCCTGTACCACAACAGGGTGGCCATGACAATAGCATGGGTTTAATTCCTCGTGCGCTTGGTGGCATGGAGTAACCAGGGGCAGAGGGGGGAAGGGGCCGCAATACATCCTGCTCGCAAATACAGATAATGGCCTATACACTACGTGCCCGCAGTTCCCTTGAAGTAAAGGGATATAGCGACATTTTCTCGAGGCTCCGCAGTTAGGGCGCTCTATATCTCTCACCCAACAACAGATAGCATTATTTCGAGAAAACAATGTGAGTTACAGTAACACCACGTTAGTTAACACTCTTGGGATTTCATCGGGGGAAATTGCCGAAACGTACGTACAGTGTGACAGCCACAGCCGCTGCGCGATCGGGGAGGGATACACAGCGACTGGTTGTTGTCCGAGTCATGAACATACAATGCGAGGAGTCATACGGCACGGGAGAGAGCAACGCGATTCCTCTGAGCCCTTGCGCTGCTCGTAGACGGTTGATAGCGCTAAATTTACCATTGCTTTGGTCTCTATCTCGTATGTACCTTGTATACCTTAAACGGGGTCCCAAAGCAGTAATCAATCCCATGGTGGGTAGGTATCTAACAAACAGTATTGTTGCAGGATACACATTGTTACCATCACACCTCGGACAGATCATCAACAGATCATCAACAGATCATCAACAGATCATCAACAGATCATCAACAGATCACTGATTCCTTGGTTGATGATCTAGATATTTCAGGGCAGACAGATCCTTCCTAGCTCATGTTGCCGGGTGGGAGCCGTATAATAAGCCGCATGAATGATCTCGTACGTATTTACGAGCACACGTTTTTTTGGGTTGGATATATTACTCACTATGTATGCAGGTCCTGCACAACCTCTCACGACGGCAGGAGGTGAGGAACTAGATTACCTACTGTAGATCATGATCTATCTGTAGATCATCTAGATCGTGGTCTAGATCATGATATATCTCATCTGGACGCATGCTACTGGTGGTAGACAGGCACCATGTTACAGAGTTTTCTGAGGCTCCTCATCTGAGGAGGTCTGTGCTAATAGTAAGCCACCTGCCTTCGGAGGAAAATAAAAAGCGCTACGTACCCGATGATCAATCCCACGGCCTACATAACTATACAAAATAAAAAGATTGTAAGCACAAGAATGAAAGTTCGAAGACTATGGGTCAAGAAACCCGTTCATTTCAGAGGGACCAGTTTCGGCCAAAAACGTGTTACATCCTTTATCGTAGCAGGCGTCTCTGTCAGAGGCGTGAAAGGTATTGGGTAGCATCGCATCCAAAAGTATCGGGTAGCTCCTCAGGGAGAAATGTGTGTTCGCTTCAAGCGTGCAGCCGCGCCACCACGACCACGGCTACGGCCAGAAAGCAAGTTGTAACACTAATCTACGACAGGACGAGGAGCATCGTTGCTTTCCAAGTTTTAGTATTTTTCGTGTTAAGCCTCTGGCTTTGTTCTCCGTGTCTCCCTTCTTGCACTCTCAGGCACCCAACGTACACGAAACAATAACCTCAAACACACATATCTACTGTAGTAGATGCAGGCCAAACAAACGACACAAAATACAGTTAGCGAAACAGCACTATATATCCAAAACAAAGGGGGGCTCCAAACCCCCTTTTTCAGTCGGCCTACAGCATATCGAGTGGAATAACTCCGTCGCATCACAACGCGTGGCGTTAACTCAGCGATGCTTTTACGTTCACCGCGACCCTAGCCTCCGATAACCGACGTGCGGCCAAAACAACGGCCCTCTACGAACCCCGCACGCCAAAACACCGCGCGCCTGAACAGATTGATACAGCAACGAACGCAAAACGCGAGCGCCCAACGTCAATCAAACGGCAACATGCTTTGTGCTATACATCCACTTCGTAGGCTCAACTCAACACGGTTTGCCTCCCCTCGACCAACAAAAACATAAGATAACCGGCACCATCAAAGGACAGGGCGTCAAACCCCGCTGCCTGAGCAGTAGGTGGCCAAACTACCCCGTTTCGAAAACGAAGGGGAAACTGGACAGCTAAATGGAGAACATATAGCTCTATCTAACTAGGCATGCCAGCACTGTATATATACATATCTATATTAGAAAACAAAATTGTGAAGAAAAACAAAACTCAGCTTGCGAGATCGGAAAAAATCCTCAAAAATCACGGTTGCAAGCTCGGTGTGATACTTCTATCGCGCCTGCTACGGGTGCACGCTACCAACACCAACAGATGTAAACTAAACCCCGCCAACAAGCTGACAATAACAACGCCACGAACGTACCCCCAGTCTCCGGATCACGACACACCGAACGACAAAAAAAACGATTGATTGTCACAGTGAGGCTTAACATCTCGCCGCCGCAGGGCAGGGATTGTCAGAGTCTACCGACGCACACTGATAGAGCAAACAACAGAAGCGAAGCGGCCCCGCTCGTACATCACTTCTTGCTGCCTTTCTTGCTATCCCCCCAAGTTTTCCCTATCCCGTTCAAAATATCCTGCACGCCTAATCCCCCCGCCCCGGTTGAGGCCCTGGCTGCGCCACTTCCTCCTTTCGGGCGGCTCTCCCCTCGTATATCGCGACCACCACCACCACCACCACCCCTGCGCACCACTGCCCCCCCTCCCCTTATGCCAGATGTGTTGTTGACGTTCACGATACCTCGCGCTCCGGAACGGCTTGAAGAACCCGTCCCGATTCTCGCCGCGCTCTGGCCGCGAGCGCCGGACCTCCTATTGGCCGCGCTTGCTGCCGCCGACGCAGCGTCCATCGCCGCTGCCGCCATTCTCGCTATCTTGCGGTGCTCCGAGAGTGGGTGATAGCTCTGCGCCTGGAGGACGTTGCCACCAACCCGCCCCGCGTTGGATTCTTCCCGCCGCGCGATGGGCACCTGAGAAGGTAACCGCTGCCCTCCTCCGACCCTAGTGCTAACACTGGCACCACCGCGATCGGTCGCGCGACTGACACCCGCTCCAGAGCTGGCGCTGCTCCCCCCTCGAGAGATCGCTTGAGGCTTGCTGGCCTTCGCGGCGGAACGAGCCGTCATTCTTGAACGGAAATCGCCGCCGCTGCCGCCACCGCCGCCGCCGCCGTTAACGCTACTGCCGCTGCCGACTCTGCTGCTACTGTTGCTGCTGCCGCCTCCGCTACCACCGCCTCTGTGGGCAATGCCGTTGCTTCGAACACTGCCGTCGCTGGCGCGGACATCTTCGCGAGCGGCGGAGCCTCCGGAGTCCTGCTTGCGGCGTCCAGAGTCGGCGGCGCTTCGCGCGGAGGGGCGAGGAGGCGGCTTGCTGGCGAACGCCGCCGGTAGAGCTTGACTGGCTTCAAGTGGTCGCCCAAGCTCGGTAAGCCGGGCGCCGTCCAGTCGGGGTGCTGCCGCCGCCCGCTTCCTCTCCTCGTCCTTGGTTTCAGCGTAGCAAACAAAAATAACGGTCGGCAAAAAGTAGGGATTAGGGTCGGGGATCACGGAAGCGCGATACATTCGCCACACACATTTGGCCAAGCTCAGAATACCTGCCAATTGTTAAGAGAGGCAACCATCGCTGGCCTAGCTTAAAATGCCTGTCAACTGTTAAGAGGAACTACCATAGTAGTCAAAAACTTAAAAACAGATATACGTAAAAAGGCGTGGCTGTTCAACGCAAAAAGGAGTGACTGTTCAACGCAAAAAGGAGTGGCTGTTCAACGCAAAAGGGAGTGGCTGTTCAACGAGGTTAGCTGCAGCGCAGGAAGTCAAGGGCGGGAGCAGCAGAGACCTCCACCCAAAAACGCAGAACCCCTCGTGACCAAAACGAACCCAGCCTGCAATGTGGAGAAAGTCGTTTAGTCAGCAGAGTCGCACCCCGCGTTTCCGTCACCTACTGTAGGAGTTAATGGAGAGGATGCCCACCCACCCACCCACCCACCATAGTGCATGTACATAGTAGTCCCTGCAAGACATCAGAGGGGAAACGCGCCGAAAAAAAACGACGAGTACCGCCTCTGCTACGTAGACGAAGTACGTAGAATACGTAGGCTGCTGGAGTGGAAGGGAGCTGTGCCGGAAGTGAAAAGATGGGGAGCTGCAACAATGCCCGCGCAGCATGGATGACAAACGAACTGCTGCACGCATCTTCCTCATGAACAATTGATACGGCCGTACTTACTCGTAGCGTTATTAAGGTCGCCATAACCGGGTGTCAAAAATAGTTTTCGGGTTCCAGAAGGGTTTACGTCGAGGGCGGTCCAGCATACTTCAAAATACGGCTGGCGTTAGTTCTAACACTCACGCGCCCGGTCGGTAATGTGTGTAACAGCGCTTGCAAACCGAATAAAAAGCTGTGACATCCGGAACAGGTACATACCTCGCCCCCTCTCAGCCCCTGCCGAAAGTTGTACTCTTTGCCCGAAGCGATGCCTCCGGCGTTCGAACTCAAGGAACCTAACAGTCCTCCGAGAAACCCGCCTCCGCCGCCTGATTCGGGGGGCGGCGGCGGCGGTTGCTTACGCGCATTATCAACGGGGCGGTTGCCTGGCTTACCCTTGGGCCTCTCGTCAACAACACCACCTTTCGACTGAGCGAGAGCCACCCGCGGGCGCTTTGCGGGACGGGTAACCTCCCCTCCGCCTCCTTTTTGTCCTGTACCCGCGGAATCCTTTACCGCCACCGCCGCCGCCGCTGCCGCTGCCCCGGCTGCTACCGATGTGGCCGGCGATTTGGGACGTTCTAGGGGCGGCGCGGTGCGTTTTTTCGTCGTGCGATTGGCCTCGTCTTCCCGCGCCGCAGATGAATTGCGTGGCGTTTTCCCGAGGTCGGTTCTGCTCGCATCGCTATCGGCACTACCCGACTTTCTCTCTTCCCGGGTGGTGTCTCCACCGTCCCGCCGACCACTCGACGAAAGAGCTCTGCGTCCTGTCGCGCCGCCATTTTCCTCCATGTCGTCACGCGAACGAGATGTTGTGTTGTCGACTGAACGAGACGTCGCGTTTCCGCGAGTGTCGTTCGATGATGAGCGACGGTTTCGACCCTTGCCTTGGCTCCGATCGACACCTCGCGATGATGAACCCTTCGCCGCCTCTCCCTCCATGCCGCCGCCGGCTCCGGCGTCGCCACGGGCGGTGACCATCTCTCGGCGATCCGCGGTCGGTTTCAAGCCCGCCGTCACAGTACCACCACCACCAGTAGCAGCAGTCGCCGCAGTAGCCGCCGCCGCCATGGCTTCAATCCGATCGCATATCTCCTCTCCAGCTTCCCCGTCAGCACGGCCGCCGCTTGAACCGCTTCCGCGGCCATCGCTTCCGCGGCCATCGCTTCCGCGGCTACCGTTTCCACGGCTGCCGTTTCCACGGCTACCGCTTTCGCGACTGCCGCTTGCGCCGCTCCAACCACGGCTTCGATCGTTGGTCTCCGGGACCAGGCAACCATTAACCTCGGCGTGGTAGAATAGCGCCCTCCACGTGGAGTCCGAAGCCAAGCCCCTGCCGTTCCCGAGCACGATCAGCGACCGCCGGGCCCTCGTGATCGCGACGTTCATTCGGCGGCGATCTGTCAAGAACCCGATCCCTCCGTTGCCGCGGGTGGCAGCGCGAACGCACGAGAAGATGACGACGTCGACCTCTCTTCCCTGGAAGCCGTCGACAGTGCTAACCTGAAGGGAGTTAGTTTTCAAGACGTACAAGGTGATTTGTTTTCAAGTCTGCGTCGAGCGGGTGCCAGGCTTCACAGCCGGACTTGTTTGGCGCTAATCCCGCGTTAGTAGGCGGGGGGAGGGGGTACTCGATACTCATACAATGTCCGCCAGGTCGGTGAAAACCCGACATGCTCCGTCCCGGCATTGTAGGGATGTGAGTGTTTATGGTCATACGACTACGGACGGGGACTGGGGTCCAAAGCAAAAAGTAGCTACAACAACAACAAGGAAGTCCATGCTGCACTCCAAGCACAAACAAAGCGAATGAACACCGATAATGAATATAACCACCTCACGGGCACGACCTCGCCCGCTATACCGAACATACCTTGTGTATGAGTTGTGTCGCATGCCACTCTTCGCACCTAAAACCGCCAGATTATATACGCAAAACAAACTTCCCGCAAAAATACGGGATCTAAAAAAACACCAGACCACAAGACGAGTCCCAAAAACGCCGGGCTAAGCAAAACGTCCCCCACACAAGACGGCTCCTACAACCGCCAGACCACCGTGCAAACATTCCACAAAAAGACATAACAAAGAACGCCAAAACAAACGCAAGAAAGCACGCAAACCATAAAAACACAAATGACACAAAAGCAATAATCTCCCACCTCCACGTGTACCCCGGCATCCTCCGCGCCACCACCCATAAGCCGCCGCTGTTCCCTCATATCTCGCTGGATGCGCCGCACCTGCCCCTTGTAGGGCGTAATAACGCCTACTCGGACGGTGCCCGAAACCCCCCCCCCGCCCCCGCCCCCGCCCCCGCCCCCGCCACCACGCTGGCCGCCAGTGCCTGAATTTAGCCGCGAGCAAGACATGACCAACCTCGCGAGCAAGGCTGCAACCAGGGACGCCTCCTTTTGGTTTTCGTACGAGGTGTGAATTTTATGCTGGAACCCGGAAGCGACGTCGACGACAACAAGGGGTGGGAAGCAGGCCGCCACGGGTGCGGGGCGACGGACAATCTCCGTGGACGATGCTGACGGCGAGCCCGATGTCTCCTCTTCCGCGCTTTTTCCGGAGGGGGGAGAGGAGGCGGGGATCGGGGAAGGGGGGGGGGGGGTTACTCAGGTCGTGCATGGACGCAGTTGTACGACCATAGATCCCCGCATCACTACAATGCCCGGGGGGGGGGGGGAGGGGGACTCATGCTGCCTCGACAAGAGACCTCTAATTTTGCACACAAGCCTCTGTTGACATGGATTATTCTACGCGCAAGCAAAAATATATGTACACTCTATCCAGTACGACAGGTTTTGCTTCAGCTCGCATAGATAACAGGACACGTAGTACAACAAGTAAGGACCAGGATAAGCAGGGTCCAGCTAGGCTGGACTTCATGTTCGGTAACAGGTGGCGTCTTACAACAAAACCAGCGTACACGACTCCCGAATATCTTCTAAGTCTCCTACAAAACTCTCAGCCTGCCTTACTCGGTACCCCTTTTTCTGATCATAGTGGCATGAGTATAAGGTGTCCTGTCCTGTACTTCATCGCTACAAAATGCACAAAATGCAATGTATCAAGACATCAATGTTCAGCGCTTGTACAGACTGCCTATGTGCGCCCTTACCATACACAAGGGGCGTCGGTGAGCCTGCCACCGTAAAAGCGTTCTGGTTGGCAGAGGAAGGACCACAGCAGGGAGAGTAAAGTAGTTTCCCGCGAGCGGAGAAAAACAAAACGAGGGAAAAAAACGTGGGGGGGGGGGGTAGGGTCCGGAAGTGGGGTGGGGGATGAAAAGACATTCAGACGCAGGAGGTGCAGACAAAGCACTGTTTATTGAGATTGGTTCGGCCGCAGCAAGATCGAATACCGAAGCTTGCCCAAGAGCAGACCCTTGAGGTTTAGCGTGCTGAAGGAAGGAAGGATGCACACCTCGAACAGATCATCTACAGATCATTCCCACAATTCATGAGGCATTGTAGTGATGCGGGGATCTATGGTCGTACAACTGCGTCCATGCACGACCTGAGTAACCCCCCCCCCCCCTTCCCCGATCCCCGCCTCCTCTCCCCCCTCCGGAAAAAGCGCGGAAGAGGAGACATCGGGCTCGCCGTCAGCATCGTCCACGGAGATTGTCCGTCGCCCCGCACCCGTGGCGGCCTTACAGATATTTCAAGGCAGATCTATTCCCGATCTTGCATGGTCTACCTGGTAGCTCTGTTGTGCCGGGTAGGGGACCTGTACAACCTGCATATGTTTCTAGTACATGTTTCCTGGGTTGGATCTGTACTACGCAGATCGCGCACAACCTCTCCCAACGGCAGGTGAGGAACCAGATGATCTATTGTAGATAGATAGATAGAAAGATGGATAGATCACGATCTGTAGATGATCTGTCCGTCCGAGGTGTGCAGGGATGAACGAGTGTCGACTGTCACTTAACCCGACTTCGAGTGGCGTCAAAACACAAACTCGACTTCGCTCATCATACGTATACATACACACCCCGCCCCGACCCTCACATACACGCATGCTCCGAACTACGTACCTGACGGGAACGCTCTTATCGCTGGGTGCATACGGTACTGGACCGTGAGCATGTGCACAGGGTGGCCCCCACGCTCCAGCCTCTCGAAGAGGCTTATCTCCAGGTTCAACCTGAGGATTCCGCGCGGAGTGACGAGGGGTTTTTACACACGCCTTTATCGCCACGTATATAGGAAAACAACTTCCGTCAAACACCGCCAGATGTTACTACGTAGAGGGATATATAGAAAATCAACAAAGCAGTTCGGATGCGACACGGTAACTGTACCTGGTAGGTACGTACACGGGGCTCCCGTGATTTCGGCGACGGATGATCCGACCGACAAAACAGCCGGAGAAAGAAGGCAACAAACCCATCCCGACTAGTCGTACGTACCACGAGGGCTTTACTTCTTGAGGGTTCAGCCGTGACAGGAAAGCGCCAACAAACCGGACAAGCGAAAGAAATGATGACGCTCTCCGATTGAGGTGAATAAATGTACCACTCGGACAGCTTGTGATCTAGATCATCTACAGATAGATCATGATCTAGATGATCTACTGTAGTTCCTCGCCTGCACAAATCATGATCTAGATCATCTGGATCATCTACAGATGGATCATGATCTAGATCATCTAGTTCCTCACCTGCCGTTGTGAGAGCCTAGTCCGCAGAGTACCACAGCTCAACTCAGGACACATGTACTAGATAACGCAAATTATACGGCTCCCCCCCGGCTAACACAACCTACCGTAGATCATACAGATCATACAGATCATACAGATCATACAGATCACACAAATCATATAGATCTATATGTTGCCCTGAAATTTCTACATCAGGAACCGATTATCTGTTCGAAGGTGTGAAAAAAATTAAATAGCACAGCTTCGGAAACGAAACTGTGAGTCAAAGTTCATGGAGGGCACGCGAGGGCGAGATCTCCTAGATGTCCCAGTAGGCGCGGCCCCAAGCAACAGGAGCCGCTATGCATGGGAGAATTGAAGCACGAGAGAACGAGCAAGGGCGTGTTTACTACGGGGGGGGGGGCAGTAATCAGAACCAAATGTGGTGTGTACAAATTAGGGGGGATGTATGATTTTTGGGTTTGTTGTGGGTTTTGATTACGCTTCTTACTCCAATAGCTCACCCGGCATTTAGGGGGGGTGTATGATTTTTGGGTCTATAGTGGGTGATAACGTTTCTTACTACACTAGCCCACCCGGAATAGGAGGGTATATACAAGTCGACGCGAGACGACAAGGGGAAAAAGGGGGCTGGGGTATACTCCCGATAAAAATGCAAGGCACGAACCGTAGGGAGAGGAGGAGGGAAAAGGCCCTGCTGTATGACCCCTCGGAGTTTGAGTTACGAATACTGTACGTGAGGGTAGGTTCCCCGGTTCGAGAACACGGAACCCACACACGGAGGAAGAGAGCAAAAAGAAGGGCCAACACAATAAAAGAGATGGGAAAAGAAAAAGTGAGTACATTCTGGCGTACCCGAGTACCAAAACTGGTTGTGTTCGTCATACCCGGAGTAACTCCCCAGGTACATTCAGCGCGTACACCCTATACCAGGTAAAAAAACGCACCCGTAGAATGATTCCCGCTCTCAAAGCTTTCTTTGAGAGATCAGATCAAAACCAAAACGATAACTCACCGGGCCGCTTTCTGACTTTTCACCGTCGCCGGCAGCTGTCTAGGGTCTCCAACCAAGATGAGGCGTTTACAGCCCAGGGCTAAGGGTATCAGCGTGCTCAGCTCCGTAGCCTGGACGGACAAATATTTGAAAAAAAATGGGGAAACCCTTGTAAGACCGAGGGGTGGGGTTTGTCGCGCGTGACCTCCGACATGCTATAAGCACAACCCTCGCGCGTGGAGCACCCTGAAAATATTCGCTCATCCATACCAATCTGATCGAAAATATAAGGTACACTTCGATGGCTACCATAGGTATATACGTACCTTATGTGGCTATCGACTATAAAGGACAGAGGACAACATTGTTTTGGAGGTTGCCGGTTCGGGACACACCCATCGATCTTAAACCCCGGCCCGTTTAGTAGATAGCATCACAGCCTTTCTACAGGCTTGCACATCGCCGTCTCCACCGACCGCACGCCCCCTCGAGTCTCCACTCACTCAAAACCCTCCTCCCAAACGCGACGGACTGGAATCATCCAAAGGCGATACCGGTTAACTTCTTTACTATAATAACCTGCTGCAAGAGTCGTTCAACAAACCTGCTGTAACCCGAAACAGTTCCCTCCAGAACAATGGTTACCGTTCTGACAAGTATACACCACAACACGTAAACGGGATGTAAAGCACCCGCGCGCGGCCGCATGTACCAACGAAGCTTTGCAGGGCTTGAGCATCAACCAGCTCAATCGGTCCAGCTCGCAGCTAACGTATCATATTTTGCGATATTAACACAGTGGGTGCCCCGATTTAATAGCGCCCCCAAGATAAGAGCATTCGGGATTTAAGAACGGTCAGGTCTGCATGTCTCGCCTATACTGATACGGGGGACCATAGTAAACACTATTAATAGTAAATAGGGGACCTACGGAACACACAAAAACCTAGATGTTTCCCCATTTTACTAACAATATTTGGTCCAATTTACTATGGTCCCCTGCAATAGAAGCTATAAATATTGCCCTCTACAGATAAGGGCAATGTGTAGTTAAGAGCGCTTGCGTTGGCTCAAGATTGTCACGGGTCGCTCTTGAATAGGGGTACCCACTGCACTTATGAAACAAAAGGGAATAAACCCCTCTAGATCTGCATCTGCGTTTTTGAGGGGGAAAAATACTTGGGTTTAGTATGGGAAAACCTGTGCTGACGGGGTTAAAACGGTCAAAGGTGTGACCGGGAACTAAAACAGTATGCCGCGTTGATTGTCAACCGGCTGTGGCCCTGCAAAGACACCTCCGGGTTGGACCACGGTTCTTTTTTATCGGAGTGACAGAAAACGCCGTCCCCTCCTCTTGTTGTCATAGAAGGCCATCCGCCCCCCCCCCACCATACAGACCAAGACCAACCCCCGAAAAAGTATCCGATCCCGGAATCACTGCTGTCCGTAAATAAATAACTTGCAGTTATATATGTGTACATCTACCAGAAGTTGGTACACCTATATATGTGCAACATTCTGAATAAGCCGTCGTCCTTGAAAGGCAGCTACTGACCTGGCACGCCTCGTCCACGATGACGGTGTCGAAACCCTTGCCTGACCAGGTCACCGCGTCCACGAGGGGTCCGGAGCCGCATCCAGAAAGCGTGGCGCAAATCACCTGCGACAAGAAGAAGAAGGAAGAAAAAAAAAACGCGTATGCACCGTGAGCGACAACCCGTGAGAAGGGGGTACAAAATGTTTCTTGCCTTGGCTTCCAGTCGCGCGCTGTTTCAGCCTCATGGCGAGCCTCGACCGCTGTACAGTATGTTATTCTGGTGCGTCGAACTCCAACCATATACCTCGTGCTCCCGGCGGGGTCGGTTCAACGCTAGGTCCATAACTCTCGTGACTCAAATACAACGCGTTCTTTGCGTCTTGTGGCCACTGCTGATAACACGCGCCACTCGTTTAAAAGCAGCCCCCTTTCCTTCCCTTCCCCTTCCCGCCGAAAAAGCATTTCCCGTCGCTCTCTGAGAGCCCAGCATAAAGTATTGTGACAGGGCCTCGCGTCACAGATGCATCTAGATTTCCACGGCGTCCAACAATATACCAACACCCCTGATAATACCCTCCCCCGTAGCTCCGTAAGAGTACAGCATAGCAATGCGGTGTGGCATCGAGTGACAGATGCAGCCAGACTCCCACGGCGCAGTCCAACAACATCGTATCCTAAAAGAACAAGTAATGAATTCACACCAGAGTAACTCAAGTAATGAATTCACTCGTCTTCCCCCCACTCATACCCATATATATATCGTCTACTGAAAACAACAAAAAATTATCACACTACCCATAGCTCAAGGACTGTTGTCAATAAACAATGTTCACCCCACGCCTACCCCTCCCCTTCTATCTAAATATCGCATCCCTGACAAAAACAAAGTATCACCGACAATAATAATCCCCAACACCCGTGACTATGAGTTGATGGACAACCCAACCGAGCCCCCCACCCTTCTCGCCTGCGCGTTGCTGATAAGGTTGTGCCTGACCCTCTTGCGCTCCGCCTCGAGCCCTCTCAGCAAATCCCGCCGGCGCTGCTTAGCCACCAGGAGTTCGCGACGAATCCGACGGCTTTCGTTCATCTGCTGATGCCGCCTGTAAACCGTGCGTTGCGTGCATCGTAAGCGCGAAAAAAAACGTCAACCCACACCTCGGACGGACAGGTCATCTACAGATCATGATCTATCTATCTACAGATCCTCTAGATTATCTAGTTCCTCGTACATCGTTGTGAGAGCTTGTCCACCCCTATCGTGCTGTACCTGTTCCCCGCGCTACCGATGCCACCGGTGGCGCTGTTCGGCTCGCCGCGGCTACCGCTCCTCATGGCGCGATCGATCTCGTCTTTCAGCGCGTACGCCTTCTCGATTGCCTTGTCTACGGCCCTCGCCTCCGCGCTCATGGCGTGCTCCTTCACGCTGCCACGACAGCAAAAAAAAACGGTGAATGAATGAATAAATTAATTAAGAGGGAAGCAGGTGGGCGAGATCATGCAGGTGCAGCGGAGAGGCCTCAATCGATTCTAACCAAAACGCATATATAACCAGTGGGATTTTTCATTGACGACGGAGTGGTCCAACGGTAATGTTGCAACCAAAAGCCGGGGACCGCGAGGATGGTCTCCCTCCGGGATTGGAAAAAGCCTCCTGGTTGTGAAGAGAGGTATGGACGGCAACAACAGAAAAACAGCGAAGACATGGTGCTATATACTAGTAGTACGACTAGAATATGTCACGACGAAAGAAGTGTTTTAAGCCATTGGAACGAGCGTAAAGACACGACGCCGCAGCAGCAGCAGCAGCAACAGCAGCAACAGCAGCCGAAAGAAAGGGAACTTCCCTTACCAAGGGGTAAACTCCCCGTCAGATTTTGGACGCGGGGTAAAATCCCCACCTATTGGAAAGCGAAGAACCGGACTCTAACGAAAGGCCGGGGTGCTGGCAGACAGCGCAAATGCAGCGTCACAGCCCTCTTCCAGCGGTCGTCCGCGCCACACGCAAACCAAAAAATAACCCACGCTTCCCCTTAACTTCCCCTTGCGCAGAGCAGTACTCGCACCCGCTGACCCCTCTCGCAAACCTGTTTTCCACCATGACGTGAAGAGACACGGCCTTAACCCGCGGCGCCGACTCTTCCGAAGGATTGCCGAGGCGAACGACCACCGGCGCGACCGGCTTCCCGCGCTCGTTCCAGACTCCCCCACCTTCCAGAGCGATTCGCTGGGTGAGCTCGTCTATCGCTCCGTTGCTTGGGGGCGCCACCCACGAGGTAATTATTCTGGGCGTAACTGCGGCGCCCGTGAAGCCGCCGGGGGGGGGGCGTACTCATTTGTTGCTTGCCTTAGTCATTTGACCATTGACCACGCATCCCTTTCGAGACGGAGCACCGGGGGGGGGGGAAGGCAGGGCAGTGCTGTTGGGGAAACGAGATGCCTAAGCGCGGATGCGTGCTTGCCTTCCAGGGGTATATAGCTCCTTAATTTCCCTTGGGGCTATGTTTTTCACTTGATTACAGTATAGGAGCCCTCTCGCTCTTTCACCCAAACCTGACAAAAACAAAATCAAGATGACAACAACCCCATGAGTTTACTCGTAGATGTACAACGAAAAAAACAAAAAAAGTAAAATCATGAAAGGTCAATTTGACGGATCAGGCATGCCTTATTGAATGCCTGGTAGTTCTTTATTAATAGTGAAGGAGCACACTATTAGTACTAGTAAGTCGGAAGCGAATTTTACCAAAAAGTGCTACGTACGTCGTACCTCTATCGTATCACGGGTCCGCGTGCTTCAAAAAAGAAACAAATCACACATGGTAGTGATTTTCGCTTCTACTAAGAGCGCCGTAGCGGAGACAGGAGAAGAGAGGGCGGCTTCAGATGTGCAGACCGGTTCTAGCGAAGGGGTGCAGGTACACGGTCTGAGCACTGTGGCAGCGGTGACCCCGTAGCTTATGAACCTCATGGCGAAAAAATCGTAGCGTTACGACAAACTGGGGTTTATAACCCGCCAACTTTCAAACTCTCGTTAAACCAGCGAATACGTGGGCTCAACCCTCTAGAGGAGTGAATGCGCATTCCGGTGCTCGGGGATGGTTCACCAGCGACATCTCGCTGTGAGCAACGGCAGCTCATGCATAAGACCTGTCGGGATGGAGGCGACAGTGAGTGAGTGCTACGTGTATAAGCGCCCAAAAACAAAGCATAAGGAACTAAAGCAACATTATTACAAAACCGAACGCGTTGTGGATTGTTCGACATCACAGGTCCACGCCCCACCAACCCCCCCCGGCCAAACCCCCCCCTCTGCCACGCACCAACCGAGGTGTCTCTAATAGGAGTAGGAGCGGTGCTCCGTCTCGAAAGGGATGCGTGGTCAATGATCAAAAGACGAAAGGCAACCAACAAGTGAGTACACCACCATCACCACCACCGACACCACCACCGCTCACCAATCCACCCCCCTCCCCCGCCCATCCCTCTAACATCACTGTTGTTCAACGCGCTCCTCAAGCCTCACCCTTTGGTGCGTCTTCGCCGCAGCGAACCGGCCCGCAACCCCAGGCCGTTTCCGGCGGGTCCCGACGTCCTGAGTCGTGCCCATCCCTCGGCCGCTCGCACCCAACCCGGCAACACCCCCGGCCGCGCCACTGCCGCCACCGCCAGCCCCGACCTCCTTCTGGCGGGCCAGGATAGCGCTCACCACCCCTAACACCGTGCGCGTCTTACCCGTACCGGGGGGGCCCTGCAACAGCACCACCCCGCCCTCCGCCGCTTGCCGAAACTCGCGCGTCCGGCCCGCCGCGCCCCCCCGCCCCGTGTGATGACCGTCGGACGGGGCGCATCCGGCGGCGCCCGTCGCCCCACCCGCCGGGCCTGCTGCGCCTGCAGCGGCGGCAGTGGCGGCGGCGGCGGCGGCGCAGCGCTCTAGCTCCTGCCGAGTCTCGCCCGCGCTCGCCGCCGCGGCCCACACCGCCCTTAGCTGTGAAGGGTTGAACTCCCGCGAGAGGCGCGACCACAGCAGATGGGGTACTAAGCGCGGCCGCGCCGCCACCGCCGTCTCCCCATCCTCCGAGGCAGCGCCTGCGCGGCCTGCCTTAGAACTAGAGCCAGGCGGTGGCGTAGGACCGGAGGAAGACACGTCGCCCCCCGCGCTTGAAGCGTTCCTGCTCGCCGCCCCGCCCACCGCTGCTGCTGCCGCCACCGCTGCTGCCGCCGTCGCTGCTGTTGCCTTCGCAGATGTCCGCGCCAAGGCAAGCTTCCCGTTAGCGTTTCCGTTTTCGTCTTGCTTTTCGCCTGCGGAAGCAGCCGTTTTGGACGCCGCGTTAGACGTCGCCTTCCAGTCGCGAAAAATGCTCGCGGCGGTAGCACACACCTCCGGGCCCCAAGCGTTGGACTTGGATAGGCGCTTGAGGCGTATCGCTGTGGGCCGGCCTCGCGCGGCGAGGAGATCCGATGTGACCCTGTGCGCGAAAAAGCAACAACGAAGAGCGGCAAAGAACATTAGGTGTACTAACATGTTATTGAATGTTCCTTTTGCTGGAAAAGGAGCAAGAAGAAGAAGAAAACAACAACAATTACAGCAAAACCTCATATGCGCCTTCAGCACCGCCACTCCACATCTGTTTGCCAACAAACTACTTGAACTCAGTGTAGGATACATTTTGCAGGAGTGAAAAAATAAATGTTGCCGGCAACAACATAATTTTGAGGCAATGAAAACAATACCGTATAAAACCCCGGCCGTGTCACCCCGGGTGATAAATATAGCACACCCCCTCGCACGAATCGTCCAAACGCCGAGCGATGCATGTATCTATATGGAAAGGTCTCGACAATCCATCTCCCACGGCACCACATATATATGTGTCGCTATCCGTGCCCCACTCGGGTTTGTTGGGGAAAATTGGCCCCGAACAAATGCCTCAGGGGGGGGGGGGGGGGGGGGTTATCATGCGCGGTATATACCTGGTATACGGTACGCCATTGCAAAAGCAAAAACGGGCGACACGCGAAGCGCGATCGATCGATCGATCAGGAGCATCCCGAGCGCAGTCGCCATCAACAACAACCCTCACCGGAAGCTGGCAAAGCACGCCAGCGATCGCAGCAGCAAGTCCGTCAGCACGGCCTTATTATCGTCGCTGTCCGACGCCCTCCTCCTCCCGCCTCCACCTTCGTCGCCGCCTTCGCCGCCGTAAGGTCGATCTCGATCGCTGGATCGATTTTCCCTGTTGCTCTTGCCGGAGTGTCTCGCGGCGTCTTCGATTGACCCAAGCCGCGTGCAGGCGTCCACAAAAGACTCCTCGTCGATCGGGTACGGAGGCCGCAATATTGGTCCGGGGTTCGGGTTCGTCGGGGTGGGCGCCGGTGGCGGGATGCGCTCCAGCCGCGGGTCTGAAGTCGCCTGCGCGGTAGAAGCAGCAGCAGCAACAACAACAACAACAACAACAACAACGAAAATAGAAGGAGAACACGCACTGTGTTAACTTCGATCAAGCGTCCGCAGCAGCGCAGCAGCAGCAGCAGCAGCAGCAGCAGTATTGTTGATGCACAAAACGAATAATAGAAGGATGTGTTAAAGTTCGATCTACAGCAGTTTCTACAGCATCAGCAGCAGCAGCAAGCAAGCAGCAGCACAGCGGTACTGTTGATGCACAAAAAGAAAGTAGAAGGATGTGTTAAAGTTCGATCCAGTTTCCGCAGCATCAGCAGCAGCAAGCAGCAGCATTGTTTGTGCACGAAATAAACAAAAATAGAAGGACGTGTAAACGTCGACCAAGCGTCCACAGCAGCAGCAGCAGCAGCAGCAGTGTTGGTGCGAAAAACAGATGCAAGATTACCTCACGCTGTTTTCACACACATTCCCCATGACATCCACTGGGCAATAGCTTCGGCGATGCAAACAAATAACGTCAGCACGATGGGGGCACATCGATGTGACAACATAAAATCCATTTTTGTTTTGTTTCTGGGACCCGTTCGCGTTGCGCGTTGTTTTGCAGCTGACACCGTAGAGAGTTGGTGGATTGGTTGATTGATTGATTGATTGATTGATTGGTTGGTTGGTTGATTGATTGATTGATTGATTGGTTGGTTGGTTGATTGATTGATAGATTGATTGAGCACCCGCTCCTTCCCAGCCAGCAAACCTTCGCGCAAAAACTTACCGTCCTGACACAAATGCGCACTACAAAAAATAAAAATAAAAATAAAAACGCCAGCTGTAAGATCGAGGATTTCGTCGAAACTCATACCTGGTACACATTTGCAAGCTGGGCATGATACAATATTTCGGTATGTACATATAGCTCGGATAAAAAAATAAGTTTCCATGAGTTTTCCAGTCGCCGACGCAGCCCCCTATACCCCTCAACCCTCTGCGTATAAATATATATATATATATGGCTCGCCTGCAAAAGGTGATGCAAAAGAGCAGCTCTCGGCGCTGCCTCGAGGGCAACATACTCCCGGGTCGACGTGCTCAGGCCCTCCAGCTTTGTCACGCGCACCTGCGACATCAGTGAAAACGAGGCGAGGGGGGTGCAGAGCCGGAGACGGGGAGGTGGAGTCACACGCACGCCATGGCAACAGAGAGCACTTCGACGCGAGTCGACGAGGAAAGAAAGGGCTGAAGCCTTCTTGCGATTAAAAAAAAAAAAACGAGGCACACGAGCCATAGTGGGGAAGGGGGTGGGGGGGCATACTCCTTGGTTGCTTGCCTTAGTCGTTTTACCATTGACCACGCATCCCTTTCGAGACGGAGCACCGTTCCTACTCCGAATAGAGACACCTCCAACACTTGGGCGCTCGTTACGTTGTCTCCATGTATTACATATAAACGTTTTTCTAATCCTGTCCCCTTCCTGTTTCGTCGCCTGCTGCCACCATCTGTCTCCTAAGATAGCGATTGTTTTCTCGCTACTATCTGTGTGTGTCTCAGCCCTTGCGAGCAGGAAACCGTACCATAGGCAGACGTGAGCACACACGCGATTGGTGCACTTACTTGTGTCCCAGTGTCTCGGAATGCCCGCAGGAGAGCTGCTCCGGGTGTTCGATCACCTGAGGTGGCGGATGGGGTTATAGGTTAAAGGGTGTCATGCGGACACCATGATGAGCACAAAAAAACGCGCGAGAATTGGTTATATGTCTTTCGCCCCTGAAACCACTTGCTGGCTAGAGGAGGAGCTGCCAATATAGTTAGTGTTGCGTATATAGGTCGATACGTACCACATAGGCTGGGACACCGCCGGTGTAGCTGTCTACCAGACACACGAGACATCCTATTACGGTGGACCATAGTAAATAGGACCTATGGTAGACACAAAAACCTATATATTTCCCCATTTTTACTAACAATATTTGGTCCTATTTACTAGTGTTTACTATGGTACCCGTAATAATATCACTACAAAACCACCCCACGCGATATCACCAACGACAAAACCACCAGCAAGCCCAGCAGCAGAGGCGCTCTCATACTGCGACCTGAACGTTTTTGGGAGGAATGGTACTTGTGCACTGTTTGTTGTTGAGAGCGGCTACGATAGCATATTTCACAAACCCGGCAGACCGACCGGACTCGAAAAAGCAAGCTTACGAAAAAAGCTGGAGCACCAGCGCTACACCCCTTGAGCATGTGCCCCCCTCGTATTTCGAGTAAAAGTACTTGGAATTAAGTGTAGGAGGGGGGGAGGGGTGTACTCATATCGTGCACGGCCGTAGTCGTATGACCATAGACCCTCGCATCCCTACAATGCCGGGACGGATTGCACGTTGGGTTTTTACCAACCAGGCAGACATTGCTTGCATCAAGCGCGAAGCGCCGTAAGGTATTGGGCGAGTCGCATGGAGGGTGAGCTGCATCCTTCTAAGAACCGCCTGTGAGGCGGACTTGCATATGGACGACAGCCTCCAATGAATTGAGTTAATTTCTGGTGTGGCCACTTCCAGAGACAGCAATGGGTATCACTACGTATCTGAACGTGGATGCCTTACCATATACACACTACGTGATACGACCATTCCCCTTGTGCAGAGATGAGGTTATCGACCCCGCACAAATGATCTAACAAGACCGCCAGTATGGGTGACCGCCAAACAAGAAAAAAAAAGGTACCCTGGTTGTCAAGCTCATGCAGTGAGAGGCGTGTTTTACAGCGTCGTTGCCAACCGACGCCAACCCAACCTATAAATATATAAAATATTTATGGGGGGGGGGGGTGCAGTCGAACAGGGGTTTGGAGCGGTCACTCCCCCCTTCCCCTCTGGACACTCGGCAGGAAGCAAACATCCCACAACTCGGACGGATAATCGATCACGACCACTTCCCGGTTAAAGATATTTCAGGGCAAGATAGATACCTGTTGTGTATGATCTGCATGATCTGTATGATCTGTATGATCTAGCTCATGTTGCCGGGTGGGAACCCTAGAATCTGCAGGATCCAGGACATGTTTCTTGTGGGTTGGATCTGAGGACTATACAGATCCTGCACAGCATGTCAGTACCTGTAAGATATATAGATGACCTGTATGATCTGTAGATGATATGTATGATCTGTAGATGACCTGCCCGAGGTGTGAAACGTTTCACAGAGTAAAAAACTTGCCATGTCAATCCGAGGGTCTGCATACGCAACGACGCTCTCAAAAGCATACGAGTACGCCGGATACGCCCAACCCCAGTGTCGGCGTCTACCAGGTACAACATTCTTATATAGCGTGTCCCTTTTGTATGCTGCTACTTGTACTCCATCTCGTTGCCAACCGGAGCCCTGGGCAGTTGCTGTCTGCGCATGCGCAATGTAAGGGTAAAACGATCAAGACGAGTCTCTTGAGCCCTGATCCTGAAACACGGCCTTTCAGGAGAGAGCTGGTAATATGTGTTATCGTTTTCGCTGGCATTCGCCTCTGGGCTTATCCAGCTTACCCCCCCCGCACCTTCTTCGCCCGCGGCATTCTCCGGAGCGACGATGGACTTCCTGGGCACCAAACCTTGCTCGATGCTCCGGTCACTCTCCCGATCTCTAGCTGTCCGCAAGAAAACTTTCGCCTGACGCAATCCGACAAAAAAAAAAAAAGAGACGATAAAGGGTGGGGGGTGGGGCCGCGCGTGCATGGTGACACACCGGGTGGGAGGAATCAGCGCTCGAGATGGTCGGCCGCCCAACATCTACCCTACCACCCGGGGGTGATACGATAGCACACCCCCCTCGGGCGAAACTCAGTGTAAAACGCCGAGCGGCGCGTGTATTAAGGGAAATATCTCGAACGACGGAACCTTTCCAAAACCACCGTTTTCGTGTGTGTGTGTGTGTGTGTGTGAATATCTACGTGTTTTGGAGAAAACCGGCTCTGCAATTAGTCCTAGGGGGGTGTGTTATCGTATCACCCCCGGGTGATATTCGGTGCCTCCAAACTCGAGGTTGTCACAAAAGCGCGGCGTCGGAGTGAAGACGAGTACTAAAATTTGTGTCGTGTGAGGCAAGCAAAAGCCCGCGACGGTTATTAAAAAACCGCCCCGCTCCGCCGCTTTTCTACGACAAAAAAACAAAAAGGAAGAAATAGATCAAACAAAAAGGAAGTAGATATAGATATATACATATAGGCGGGGAAAATAGGCAGTTGCCATGGATGGTCGGTACGCTCTGCGTGCCAGGCGAGCAAGGCGGTCGTCTCGAGATGATAGATACACTTGACACGAACAAACGAGGTGCAACCCAAAAGCCAATAAAACTTGATTCAGCGCCATATAGAGAGAGACAGCCTGTTACAGCGTAATATCCAAAACGAGATCGGAATCTCCCGCGGCGTGTTATCCCGCGGCGTGCTATCTCAGGGCGCCACGACCTAAGGAGGTCGTCTCAAGACATGTCACCGGACTTCCCACCCCCCCCACCCAAAATAAAAACAAACGCAACAATACCATTTTACATCAAACTCCCTGTTGTGTTCAATGTACCGGATTTCCCCGCCACCCACCTCCCCCCCAAAAAAAACACGGCACCAGAACAAAAAATGAGGAGGGAACGGGACGGAACGGGACCGGGAATGGGACGTTAGAAGAGGACGAGGTGATGCAACTACAGCAGTGGATCATCTACAGATATATCATCGATCTAGATCATCTACAGATAGATCATGATCTAGATCAATCTACAGATATATCATGATCTAGATAACTACAGATAGATCATGATCTAGATCCTCCGTACAGCATAGATCATGATCTAGATCATGATCTTCAGGTAGATCATGATCTAGATCATCTACAGATAGATCATGATCTAGATCATCTGGTTCCTCGCCTGCCACTGTGAGAGATTGTGCAGGATCTGCATATATCGTGATACAGATCCAATCCAGGAAGCACGTCCAACGTATAGATCATGCAGGCTATACGTACGGGTCCCATCCGGCAACGTGGGGTTCGTAGACCATACGGTACAAGATCGGCCGAATACATCTGCCTTTGAAAGACCTGCAGTTGAAACCATGAAGCGGAAATCGATTACGTATCTATCTGTACGGGAAAGGAAAGTACACTGCGGAAACTAAGATGCATGCTGCGGTAGAGGAGTGCACCATATTTTCTTTCATGTTTCTGAGGTCTTTCTCGCTTGAGGAGGTTCTATACTAATAGTGAGTCAACAAAAAAATCGAGGAAATAAAAGTGCTAACATATACCCGATGAAAGATACCATGACCTGAGTATACAAATACAATATTAACAAAATTGCAAAACACTGGAATGACAGTCCGACAATTTTGGGTTAAGGAGGTTAATCATTCAGAAAACGTTTCAGCCAAAAAAAGGTATACCCTACACCTCTATCGTAGCACACGTACGTAACAACTCTTGTCTGAAAGGTATCGACACACGCACCCTCACGGAAAACCTGGGCCCGCCTTGTTGCCCCGCATTTTTCTCCTTGTCGAATATTCCGAAGCAGGAGGTGGGGGGGTCATCGCCGCCGCCCCCATTCGCGTCCGCCAGCGATAGTAGCAACACATCATCGTGAACGAACCTGGTGCATGACATCGCCAGGGGAGGGTACTTCATTTTCATGCATGGTCGTAGTCGTATGACCACCATAGACCCTCGCATCCCTACAATGCCGGGACGGAGCATGTCGGGTTTTCACCGACCAGGCAGACATTGAATGCTTGCACCAAGCGCGAAGCGAAATGTTAGGTGTTCGGCGAGTCGCAGGAAGAGCGAGCTGCATCCTACTAAGAACCGCTTGTGAGGCGGACTTGCATATGGATGAGAGGGGAGAGACAAAAACTAAAAAAACGGGTCAAGGCCGTTTTGATAGTCCGCGCGGCATATACCGGTGGTCAATACCACTCTGCCTCCTAACCGCAAGGACTATTTGGGTTGAACAGTGATACACCCGATGGTCTAGCAGTTAACCACTAACAGTGGTAAGGTTGAGGTCAAAGGTTTAAGTCTCCGTACGTATGGAGCTTTGTATTCTCAAATGGCACCAACCGTAGAGAGCGCCCTTTATAGCGAGGGTAGACAACAATTATATGTTCCACGCCTCCGACAGATCATGAGCGTTAGAACCATCTCTTCCTTCTGTTGTATCGAACAACGAACGCAAGTGAACCTCACGGGTCACAATGGGTGCCACCAGCCACCTGCGTGCCTCTTGTCCACGAGACATAACCATATCAGGCTCTTCGCCGCGCCCGAAACGTACTCGATTGCAGTTCGTACTTAAACGGGTTGATTTAAGCCGACTGCGAGCTTCCTTTGTTCCGTCCACCCCGCGGGAAAAACAAGGTCACTTACCCATGTGGAGCCCCTGGCCCACGCCCTCCTCCTCCGGGTCCGCCTGCTCCCCCGCCTTTGTAGCCGCCACCGTGCCCACCGCCATCGCCGCCCCCCCCTTCCTCCACAGCTAACGTCACATGGCTGAACCCCCCGGCTCCAGGTTCCGAAAACGAAAAGACGCGCATTAGCGTCGCTGTTGAGGGCCCGCCGCCACCCCTTCCCCGGGGGTTTCCCATACTACCGCCGCCTTCGCCATCCAAATCCCCGCCGCCACGGCCGCCGTCGTTAAGGGTGGACGCCAGGGTGGCGAATATTTCTTCGAGAAGCAACCCGCGGAATATGTCGCAGTATTGTTCCACGCCCTGGAAACGGGTAGGGACCTGTGGAGTTTTTTTTGGGGGGGGGGTTGGAAGGTAGGTCATCATCGGCAAAAGGGGAGAGGAGGGTGAAATCCGTGTGCGCTTTCTTGAGAGGGGCAAGGAACTGGACGGGCACGTCGCTGCAGTGGTCGGCGGCTTCCACCGCCGTGCTTTTTTTTCTCTCAGGCGACATTCCCGAAGGGCTGTCTTCTTTTTACTTCCTCCGGGTACTCGACGTTATGGTTGAGGGTTACTGTGTACGAGACGAATATAACAAACCCTATATAGCGCTAACCCTAACTCCGACCCAACCAACCATAGTTAGGGGTGTACCTCTCGGTCTTGTGCGCAGCGTGCGGCAACCATAGTTTCGAATAAAAGGTAAGCTCTACTGAAACCCCCCCCCCCACTTTTTTCCCGAGATGCAAACCCGATAGGGCAGCCCGTTTGAGGTTCTGGAAGCAACATGCAACCCTGGACCGGTTTGGAGCGGCCACCAGCACGCCCCGCGCAGCGGGCCATCCAGAAAGCTACCTACTGTTCCTGGTACAAAAATCACTGCCTGCACCCTCGGGTCATGTGCACCACATCCCACAGCCTAAAAAAAAACTCGAAATCGTTCACGCGGAAACAAACACCGCACAATGTCTGTGGATCGAGAAAAACAAAGCTCCCGTTTCGTGTCGCGCGGGCCACCACGGGCATGCTGCGGGGTGTGTTACCTTTGACAGCCAAAGGCTCGACGACAACCACTTCCTGCCGTCGTCGCCAGCTGGGCCACCGCCGTCGCGACTGTGGCGCCCGCTCGCCTTACCGTCTCCGCGACGACCAACCTCCCGGCGACCGGCTGCGCCTTCCGAGATTTCTCCTTCTTCCGGGTCCCCACTTCCGGCCGCACCATGTGGTGCCCCCCCCGCCCTGCCTGTTTCGCCGTAGCGGCCGCCGGCATTTTTTTCCAGCGCGGTAAGCTCGCTGAGGGCTCCTCCACGACCGGGTTTCGATGACACGGCGAGAAGCTCCTCGACCGTCCAAGACGACAGGACAAGCCGGTGCAGGTCTGCCGCGGTGGACTTGGCGAACGAGGCATGGTCCAGCGTCGCCACCACCGCTTCCACCGGCGCTGGCTCAGACAGACGAGCGGCGGGAGTGGGACCGTTGTTGCTCCGCGCCGCGCTTGCCTGCTCCGCCGCAGCGAACGCGGCTTGCGCGTCTGCAGCGGATGATGCCGTGGAGTTGTTGACAGGCGCCGCCGCCGCTTTAGGAAGCGGCGTCTTAGTAGCGCGTTGACCAGCGTGCTGCTGAGGAGTCTTCGACAAGCGGGCGGCAGCAGCCTGCCGTGCCTCCAGATCCTTGCGCTGCAGCTCGATCCATCTCTCCTTCATTGAGCGTTGTGGGTGCACCGTCGCTGCCGCCGGGGCTACCGTCGCTTCTTTCCGGGATTTGTTTGCTTGAGAACGCAACGTTCCCGCCGCAGCAGCTTCGGCAGCCGTTACGAACTTCTTTCTGCCGCCGGCGCCGGCGCCGGCGCCAACGTCGAAGCTCGGGTCTGCGTAACTGCCGGCGCCGCTGCCGCCAACGTCGAAGCTGGGGTCGGCGTAACTGTCGAGGTCGGTATCGATGCTATCGTCGATCGCAGGAGTCCACCCTGACGCCGCCACCCGCGAAACATCCTGCACGCCGACGTCATCCGCTGCGCTTCGCGCCGCGCCACTGCGAGCTCGAGAGGTGTGCACCCTACCCGCCTGCCTTCTCGTCGACTTCGTCGTGTCAGACTCCTGGCGAGATTGCTGGCGCGCCGTCGATCGCTGACCGTGCACCACGTCGTTAAATGAGAACGAGTCCACCGCGTTGTTTAGTGGCGCAGCAGCGGACGCACTACCACCACCACTACCACCACCACCACAGTCAACTCGAGGCAGCGAACTTCTGGACGACGAAATCGATTTGGCATCATCCCGGGTTGGCACGGCTGGTTTACCAGCGGCCGGTAGCCTCTCGCTCCAGGGCGTCCGAGCACTGCCGCCGCTAGCATTGAAAGCATCTCCGGAGACTGTCGACGACGAGGCGGCGGCACCTGCCAAAGCACCGCCGCCGCCGCCGCCGCTGCGAGCGAAACGATTTGTAGAGCCCGTCGACACAAGTCCTGCTTGCCTCGCCCCCGCTTCCGGGCGCGCAGGTTGGAAGGCAGCGGTGTCGGCAACAACTTCACTCGGTGTGGCTGCGATCGCCGCGGACGCGAGCTCCTCCAAGATCTTCGCCTCTTCTTGTTCCTCTGATAGAACGCAGTCGAACCACCCTCCTCCCGGTTGCTGCCTGTACTCCTCCTCTTCGATTCCGCCCAGCTTGTTACCCTCAAGCCGGAGGACTTTTTTTCCGCGGCTTCCGAAGTCGACGCCGCTGCCGTCATCGCCGCCATCACCGCCCCTGTCTTCCCGCCCGGCCCTTCCGAGTTCATCCGCCGTACGCCCCGCGGGCGTGGTGGACGAAGATGCCCGCGATTTCAGAAATGGAAGAAGCGAGCTCTGAACAAAGCGCGCTGCGGCTTCGCGGGCGCGTCTCGGGAGCCAAGGTTCTGACACCCAAGCGAGTAGAGGATGGAGCCAAAGTGAGCGGGAGAGGTAGAAGGCGTCCGCAAGGCTGGGGCGTCGTTCGCGCTTGCCCGAGCCTGTCAGGAGAGGCCACAGACTGCCACAATCGGAGGGAGCGCGTGTATGTGCAGCGCACGTGCCCGCAAGCAACGAAGAGAAGGGGAGAATTTCGGATCAGGCGCGGCATATATATATACTATCCAACATTCTACGGCTTAAAAAAAAACTTGGCTAAAACACCCGCACAGTTCACGATCGCGATCGGACAAGCACGTACGTACATGGACGAACGCTAAAACGCATGCAACAACAAGCAAGTTCCGCCTGGAACACATTTAAGCAATTCGACGAGGGTAGACAAGGGAAGAACGAACTGAAGGATTATCGGGATTAAAAAAAAAAACAAGGCAGGAACCGCGTGGTCGGGAGGGGGGAGGGAAGCCTGCTACGTGATCCCGAATGTGAGTTACTACCAGGAGGGAGAGAGAAAAGAAGGGCGAAGATAACAAATGGGACAGGAGAACAAAAACAAAAAAAAACATGGAAATTAGGAGAGTTCCGCGAACAATCGTGAAGGCCATGGCATTGGAAGTTACACCCCTTTGGGGAGGCCTATCCTCTAAGACTTCCACGCCTCTATATACCCCGACGTTTTCAAGGTCAAAAGCCTCGCACTGTAGTTCGGCCGGCGTGGAGCTAACTGCCGGAGGGAGTGACCATACGCCTCGCGACGAGCTATAGCTGGGCGCGCGTGATGAACGCGCACGCACCCAAGAAGAAACAACGGAACGTGACTACTGTAGTCACGAAACCATAACTGTGCCGGGCCTCGACTGACAAGTTTCGGAAGCCACCGGCAGCAGAGGATAGGTCACCTTTCGAGAGACTCGAAAAGCGGCTGGAAAGCCTCCTCCAGCCTAGTCGGGTGTTCTCCTCTAAGCGCGGGTAAGGCTTCGGGGACCACCTGTAAGCACGTACGGGAAGGGATTGGGCAGGGCGGCGGCGCTGTTTGAAACTGAATCGTTTGAGCAATGCCACCTTATACGTAAGGGGTGGCGGCTTACTGTTGTCTGAGTTATTCCTCACATGAGGAGCTCAGCATCTCACTCGAATCATGACTTCGAAGAATTTTGTTTGCACAACCCGACCAACATTACCACCCGGCAGTAGCTCACTTGAGGAGCCTAGCCGGTACATAAAAAATGGCCTCAGAAGGAAAAAACTAACTGCTAAACCCCTACCTGCCGTGGAAAAAGTCGTTTTCGTCTATTAATAGTGCACACCTTACAGGAGCAGCGCCCTGTACCCTTCATGCTGCCGCTGCAAAAAAAAACAATTGTAGTGAGAAGTAGTAGCTAACAGGTCAGACACATCACGACCTAAATCATCTATTGCAGATCCTAACCAGCCGTTGTGATATGCCGTGCAGGATATGTGTACGTACAGCGGGACAGATCTAACCCAGGAAACATGTTCTAGATCATGCAGATTGCACGCCTCCCACCCGGCAACATGAGCTATAGATCATACAGAGCATACAGATCATACAGATCATACAGATCATCTTCACTGAAATAACTAGATTTTTGAAGTGGGAAATTATTACATGTTGATGATCTGTCCGATCTGTGAAGTAACCTGCCCCCCGGAACGTGCGTGTCCACAGTTCAAAAAGAGTTAACCAAGCATCCAAACCCGCAATCTGTCGCCCGCCACACGGTCTGGCCCTACTGCAGACAGAGAGCGACACCAAGGCAGCCACTCTTTTAAGCGGGCTACATAGACATCGTCTCCGAGTCCCTCTGGGAGGTTAACATCACAAAGCCGAGCTCTCCTTCCTCGGACAGTTGTCAACAGCAGTTAACAATGTGGTACAATATAGACTCAGGGGCAAAAGCTGTAATGCTCTCGAGGGCTCATGCTATCTCCCCGCCTACTGCATAAAAAAAACCCGCCTGCAAGAAAGCGAACTCCCACAGGGCATCCAGAGCCGCCCACAACAAGCTGTCTTCCTCCTCCTCCTCCTGCCCCCCCTCCCTGC
>MEHQ01003364.1:49357-83871 GCA_008828725.1 Saccharina japonica | reverse complement strand
TGCCCGCCCCTGACCCCCCCTCCACGCCCTCGATGCCGGTGTTTCCGCCGCTCCGTCCGTACCCTCCGCTGCCACGGGCCACCCCCTCCCTCCTAGCACCACCACCGTCGCGTTCGCCTCGGTAGCTGGAGCCCGACGATGAAGTCGGCAAGAGGGCCCTACGCCCGAGCACGCCGGCAACCTGGAAAAGGGGCCCCCAGGACTTCAAGGAGAGGTGAGGGCCCGCGGCGGCCATTGCTCCCAAAGCCTGGCAAAGGTGCGCAAAGAAAGAAAAGGTTGGGAGTGGGGCGTGTGTAGGGCCGTGAAAAAAAATCAATGGTGTTGCTCTCCCTTAAGGTTGGAATCAGGCGTATTTCGTGTTTTTGGAGCGGGGTGTACTTCCGCACGAAAACGTGTGCCCTGCGATGTTATCAGGGGACCTAACAGCCACACCCCGGTCTTGGCCGATTGCCGGACCAAATCAACGGGCACGTACGGAGAAACCACAAACAAGGCCAGCCAGGGAACAAACCGAGCTTCCGTGAAATTCGCAATCCACGAACCGGGGGTCGAGCCTTCCTACCCTGCAGTCTACACATGAGGGGACCTGCAGTAGTCTATGCCCTGCGCCCAGACTCCACACGATATTTTCACGCGCGAGGTGCTCGGAGCTATGGCGGTCGATTCTTCTCGCACCGCAAAAACATACATGGAGCAAGAGCCGCCGTACTAGGGTAGGGGCTGCACTTATTAGCCCAACCAAAGCTGCCACTGGCTAGCGCTTCTCAAGCCCAACCAGTCAACACTGACCTACGGCTTATCAACCGAGGAGTTACCCAACCATTGACTCATCCAGAGGTCGAGGTTGCACTGACCGCCTGAGCTTCTCCTCAAAGAGAGCAACTTGCCGGTCAGTACTAATACTTTTACTAACATTTTAGTTTCAGGACTTGACACAAGAGCAATGTTGGTCGGGATCGCGCGAACAACCTTCTTCGACGTCATGGTTCCGGTGAGGCACTGAGCTCCTAGTGTGAGGAGCTAAAATAATAAGTCGCCGCCCCTGTAAGGCACCACTCCTACCGTGGGATTGTAAAATTTGGACCCGATCTACATTTTTTTCTAAAACATATTCTTCGACAAATACTTACCCACGGAGCCCAGGGGACTGATTGTTGCACCATCGGGCTTAGCTCACAAGTATTGTCGAAAGTCGGTTTGTTGGATTAGGTATCACACAGTACGTAGAGAGCTCCTCGAGCGCGGAGGAGACTCAGAAAAGGAATGGGCTAACCCCGCCGTACATAGCACGCGTCCTCTCGGGATCCCGGTCGTCGGGTCAACTTACTCACGCGCCCCGAGGTAGCAGCAGCAGCAGCTTGTTCTGCTATTGTGCAACGGTAGCGACGGGTGAAAGCTGACACACGACACGCCTTTTGTATGTGGACGTGTGGTGTGGACGTGTGGTGGGCTTAAGCTGTATTTTTGCCAATCCGCTCGAGGATAGAAACAAAAAGCAACAATACCAACAACACGAACAACAACAACTCCACCACAACCACCAACACCAACACCAACACCAACAACACCACCACCAACAACAACAACAACAACAACAACAACAACGACAACAACAACAACGACAACAACAACAACGACAACAACAACAACAATCCGTACCGGTACATATCACAACACCACCCGAAACACCTCCGGCTGCGTCCGTCACCTGCGGTACGACCAGGAAGCAAGCGCGGGCACAGTCCAATGGCAGCTGGCGCAGCAGCGGTCGCAGGTCCCCCTTTTTGGACGCCTCCAAGCGGTAGCCGCGAGCATCGTCGTCGGTCATTGAGCACGACAGGAGGTCTTCGATCGCCGCCCGAGACGACGGTACCGGAGCAAGGAGTGCCTGATACAGTTGACACGGGAGACATGTCGGGCGCAGTCACAATACGAGCGGTGATCGAGCAACTTGAGTTGCGAGAGGACTCGTAGATACCAGGTACACCCTCTTCTTACGTCCCTAGGCTACTGTACGATTTCGAAGCAAAAAAGTTGTTTTAGGTTTGAACTAGTTTAACCACAACGAATAGACTACCTGGTACAATGTTATGTCTGCCTTTGTATGTGTTAAGGTAGGCCGGACTGATCCGTCACATGCGTCGCAGCTAACGCGATGGTATTCCCTGGCAGGGGGGGGGGGGGGGGGGGTGCCGCGCCCGCCGTCGGGGGGGTGGGGGGGGGGGGGGGGGGGGGGGGGGGGGGGGGCGTACTCATTGTTGCTTGCCTTAGTCATTTGACCATCCAGGGGGGAGAGAGAGAGACAGAGATGCGTACGAGGGGCAGCCTGGTACGTACTTCCCGCAGATTGTACGGTTGGGTACCGTCAAGAAAAGCGGTGGCTAGGTTACACCTCTGAATCCCAACGACGTGTTTTCGCTATTACATAGAAGAAAGTATATCGGCGCAGAGCGATCACCAAACAGCCACTTTTTCGGATGCTCCAACAACTACATCAGGGCGAGACGCCGCGCGGGAAAGCTAGCCGTCGATGCGACGCGGTCGAACCCCCTACGTAGACAACACACCTGAAATATGGAAGGCATTACATCTGGGCGGAGAGCTGGTGAACACCTTGCCTGTGTGCCGGTACACAAAAGGAGGGCGGTAGAGCAGTTAGCTTAGCGCTCGTTTAAAGGCAAAATACACTCGCTTAACGCCTCCAGAAACAAAAAAATGCTTCGAAGGTGCATGCGGGTCACGAAGCGCCCAACCGCAAGGCTCGGCCGCAGAGGGCTCCAATAATCGCTCTCCAAATGTCTCACCGTGGTTTACTCCCGCAAGGCACAAGAGAGGCCGACCCGCAGTACATACTATTTCACGGCGCATGTCACCCCAATGTGGATGTGGAGGGCACCCGCAAAAATCCACAACACAAAACAAAAACTGACCCTCCGCTCATCTGAAAACGTACGCCAGCGTATATAGTCGCGCGTTTCCTACAACCGGTGCAACACGCGGCGCCAATATCGTAAGCAAGCAGAGGTACCGGGGGGTGAACAAATGAGTCGCAGGGTCCAACTAACCCCGCCTCTCTCGACAGCCTCTGTCAAGCCCTGCACGTATGGCACCAAGAGCTTCAGGAACTGGGACATCAGGTCGGAGTGGAGCTTCGCGAGGGCCCTCGACGAAGACGCCCCGCCCCCCCCAGCATTCGCGGCACGGAGGGCGGCATCTCCTGGAAGCGCCGATAAGCAATCAGCGGAAAGAGCGCGTGCGAGGGAATGAACGCCGGTGGCGATGAAACGCCTGTACAAGGGTGTCACGTACATGCGATGGTTGAAACCCAGGAAAACACACATCGCCCGCGTACAGTAGTAGTCAAAACTAAAGAAAAATATATAGAAAATCACATCTAAAAGCAAGCAAGGGGCCGTATCGACTAAAGTGCGTAACACCTACGGGATAAATAATACCTAGGAGGCCCTGAAATCGTCACGTACATATATACGATGGTTGAAACCGAGGAACATCCATCGCCCACGTACAGTAGTAGTCAAACTGAAATAAAAAAATGGAAACTCACATCTTAAAAAGCAAGCACGGGACCGTATCGACTAGAGTGCGCAATACCTACGTACGCGATAAATAAGACCTATTGTAGGAGGCACTGACATATTTCGCGAGCGTTGAGGCCCGATGGTTGCTCTCTTTCCACGTTCAACTTCCCTTGTTGAAGCACTTCACAACTCGGGACAGATCATCAACAGATCACTAGCAGATCATCGATTCCCACTTCTTGATCTAGTTTGTTCAGGGAAGATAGATTCCTGATCTGCATGATGTAGCTCATGTTGCAGCGTGGGAGCTGTGAAATCTGCATAAACTAGGACAGGTTCCCTGGATGGGATCTGTACTTACACAGATCCTGCAAAACATATAATAACGGCATGCTAGGATCGCGATGATCTGTAGATGATCTATCTGTAGATGGTCTGTCCCACGTGTGAAACGTTTACATTCGTCGCCGATACGGGCCATCCCCAACGGAATCCAAACCCAGCGATGTTACAGTATCAGTATCCAACTGGAGCCTCAATGAAAACTGACAGGTTGATGAAGACCCCATACAATTGGTGCATGTGTGAACAGGAGGGCGGCGTGCGGCGAGAGCCTTGGGTGCATAAATGAGCGAGCTCTTGACTCGTCTAAAACAAACGGCGACCATGTGATTATATTTACCGCAGGGTAGAAGAGAAAGCCACCCATGCGCCTGGAACACCGCGGCGTGCACCCGAGCCGTTAGATCCAGCAGAGGCAGTTCCAGGCAAATCCGTTCCAGCAACGGTCGGAAAATCGACAAAACCTCGTCCTCGTCCTCTTCTTCCTCCTCCCCCTCCTCCTTCCCCTCTCCCACCCTGCTGTTGCTGCTCCCTGCCTCGCCTAAACGAGGTGCAGAACCGCCAGGAACCCCACGCAACGCACCTATCGCATTTCGCCAAGCAGCTCCGGCGTGTTGGTGGAGTACGACCTCCATCACACCTGACGCTCGGCTGACCAAATCGCTAACCTCTTCCCCACCCCCACCCTCCCCAGCGACACGACTTCGGGCAGCGACGGCATCAGCGAGCCGTGGGGCCCAGCAAGGCAAGCTGCGTACGGGCCACGACAGCGGCAACTGGCGACGGTGCCGTCGGTACCCGTCGGTACCACTCCCTCCTCGAAAACCATCCTCAACACCCCCTGCACTGTCGACGCCTGTCCCGGAGTTCCATGGCCAGCTTTCCGGCTTGGAGTATCGAAAGCTGTCCTTGAATTCACTATCACCGTGACTACTGGCGTTTACGCCGGCGTCCTCGCCCGCAGCTACCGGGCGGTTGTAACAGACCTCTAAAACGTCGAGCAGCGCGTTTGTGAGCATCGTCCGGCGCAGAGAGTTATTCCCGTGGTTCGACTCCGGCGACGGGCCGTGCCCGCCTGAAGTCCCCGCCGCCGAAGGAAGCGCCGAAATTTCGCGCGAGAGGAACTCGAGGGCATCGTCAGCCAACGGCGTCTCATCGGCCACACTTCCACCTCCTCCTCCTCCTCCTCGTCCGGCCACCCCTCTCTCCCTCCCTCGGCCGTACCCCTGAGCCTCCGCTTCTAGACTCCCCCCGCGCGACATGCCATCATCATGGTCATCGCTTCGGCCGTCAAGAAGTCGAGACGGAGAAGAAGCCGACAATACAAGCAAGGGCAAAGCCTGAAGCGCCTTCTTCTGGATTGCCCCGCGTGGGCGCCGTTTACCCCCCCCTGCTCCGAGTTCGGCCTCTCCTCCGTCGCGAGCTTGACGCTCGATGGCGTCGAGCACCTCGGGCGGTCGGAGGGTGCTGTACTTCCAGATCCGGGGGCCCAGGAGGCGGAATAGAGCCGTCAAACACCCACACACCTGGCGATCAAAGCGTCGGCAGAAAAACAAATACAGTAGCGGGTGACTACTCGTACCACAACTACATCATGTGGCGTGGCGGTATGATAGCGTGTTCGCCCCGCGCATACAAGGAATATACGGCTGTTACCAGGTACCAGGTATGTTGAATCCTTTCGTTCAGTAACAGCATAAATAATACGGGGGATGTCAGAGGTTGGCAAAAATGCTGGCCACGGAGCTAGCTGCAGCAGAGAAAACGGTCAAAGAGCGAGTCATGGAATCCAAAAGGACCTGAGGGGACTCCAGCGATCGCGATAAAGGCTAGGCTTCGGCTTCATCGCAGCAGGATTCGCCACAGAACGGCCAAGCGCGATGCGCCCGCCGTACACAACAAAACAAGACATGCGCCAAGAGACACACGACGATTTTCGAAACACTCAAGGACGATTTTTCTCAGCCCCAGCAAGGCGCTGAGTCGGCGACGATCGTCCACGACACGTGAAAAAAAAAACAATGAACAGCAAGCGCGTTACAACAGAAACAACGCGGCCGCAGCTGTCACGCGCGATATCAAATGATTTGTTCAAGGGAAGCCGGGCACTCCAAGCTAGGAATCTGACGAATAATTCGCCGACACCAAAACAAAAACGAAAAGGGAGGCTGCGCGATGGTTCGACCCACGAAACAACTAGGGGACCTTTTGGACCGTGGGCCGCAACATCGGCCAAACCCAGCCTCCAACCGAGCTCTCCCTCATACCTGGAGGTACAGGGGTACAGCACCATCCCCGGGACCATCGTCGAACGTCTGCAGGATGAGGTCCACTAGCGTTGGAAACTCGGTGGCCAAAAGCGGGGCAGCATCAGACTCCAAGAGCTATAACCGGCGCAAAAGGCGAACGAAGGCGGGAGGGCAGCACGAGGGCGCGGAAACAGGACATGAAAAAAACGATGTTTTTAGCAAAACCCATATAAACCAGGGTGTATCAATTTACTCCCGTGTACAAAAGGTGGCATCTTCCTACGTCGCTGCCAGCTTTGAGCAGATGCAGGGTACGGCCCCGAAAACGTAAATCGGCACACGAATCGGAAGCCCCATCCATCGAAGATGGTTTGCGCGCACACGATTCCGAATGCAGAGGTGTGAGGCAGTACAAGACTGAGACTTTCTCGCGCGCTTGGGTGTTCGTCCTCGTGCTCGTAGCAGAATTCGCCAGCCAGTGCTTTCGTGTTGGCGTGTGCGCACGACACCGACGGGTTGTCGCCATGACCGTTCTGACAAGCATTCGGGCGACGCAACTCCCGAGTACGTTCGGGAGCATAGCTCCGGGGGAGACAACATCGACGGCACAACATCCAAAGTAGTGTTTTGCAAAATATGCAGCAGGCAAAACTATGCGCATGAGGCGGCACAATAGCTAGTTTCGTTTATCGGAGCTTGCGATCGTCCACCGAGGATAGAAAGAATTGGGGGTGCGGGCGTTATCCCGACCACACCATCACCAACCGCCACCAGAAAAAGCGGTTTTGATAACCACCGAACGCTAAGTTTTCCTCGCGGCTGGTCGTCTCGCGTGCCCAACGCTTCACGTGGTCAAGTATGACCGGCGGGTAAACGCCGCTGGGCTGAGTTTAGGCCCTTGTTGCCCAACTGACCCGGCATGTGCAACCGCGAACATACATGACATCTCAAACGTTTATGAGAACCTCTTCTAACATAATTTGTCTTCTTGGGTACAGATTCCAACACAGGTTGAAAGTTCGAAAAACGCAAGGTGCAAAAAATACGCAAACAAAGAGATGTGACAGGCAGAACAGCAGCGGTAGACTACGGTTCGTGCATTTCGAGCAACAAAGCTATCTACGTGTAGGCGTTCACTCGCCACCTGCCTGCAAAGCGACGTTCAAGCCACTCCAGTGAAGCCGCTCCTTCTCGCCTCGACCGACCTTCCCTGAGGCACAGGGCGATGCATTGATGTCGTGCTCGAGAACAGGCACCCATAGGTCGATAATAGGACTGGGCAGTGCAGGCGCGGCAAGGCGAGAGGCAACGAAGACACAAAGAACAAAAAAAAACAAAAAGCGAGGACACAAAGAGGGGTGCTGCAGAAAACGATTAATATCACGCAGCCAAGCTCGCGTGTCGTGGACAAGTGGTTACAAGCAAAAAACGCGGACCGTACTTTGGAGAATTCGCAACTTCTGAGATATAGATTGGCACGGCGAGGTCGGTATGGTGCGACTGACGGACGGTACAATCCAGCACAAGCCGCGTCACTCGCAAGGAAACCCGCGCCTCCGGTGATCCGAAGCGACAGACCGCTCGTCACAACCCACACACGCCCACACACCACGCACACCACCATTCACCGGGGCGTCGCCCTTTCTCTCGTTAACCGCACTCACCTCAAAAGCTCACGGTACACATCAGCGTCGATTCTCCCAGCCCGTTTGGCCATCGACTGTGCCCACTCCCTCGCAGCCGCATCCCTGTGCACCAGGAGCGCCAGAACGCCAGGCCAGTGCCGCCCCCACCCTGATCCCGAGAAGCACTCTGCGCCGGATCTGGTCACCTATAATGCGCGATAGTTTTCCACGGCACGACCGAAAAACATGAAAAAGCCTCTTGAAAGCTACTAAAAAGAAGAAGAAAAATACGAAGCCACCACGGGGGAGTAACCGGTAAGTAACACCGACCAGCCCAAAATAGTTTATAGTTAGTTCTATTAAAAGTATATCAAAACTTCTCAAAATCAACCAGTGTACACACGTTAACTGACGCCAGGTGAAAACAACCTACTGCACGAGTTCCTGGCAACAGCTATACCGGCATATAAGAGTAGCCCGTGTCTTCATATGAATCATTCTGCCCCCCCCCCTCGGGATACGACTACGGCCATGCATGAAAATGAAGTAACCCCCCCACCCCCCCTCGGGAGCTCCTTCTCGAAAGGGATGCGTGGTCAATGGTCAAATGACTAAGGCAAGCAACAAATGAGTACGCCCCCCCCCCCCCCCCTCGGCAGAAACTACATGCCTACTGCAGTAGTAGCCCGTCAGGGCTTGTGCGCGGAACAACAAGTGGGTATCTCTCCTCCGAACACACACCGCGACAAACGCTTACTTCACGCACGGTCTACCTACCCTCCCAGCTCACCCCACCCTGCCTTCTCCCACGAAACAAAAAGCACGCCCGCCAACACTACCGCACCCCACTACATCAGCACACGTATGAGCACAACGGCAATAAGCCTCTACCCGTCACAGCGTAAAGCAAGCAGTACCTGCGCAAGGGCTCGCAAGAACGTCCTCTCTATCTCGCCGTCCTCCAGCATCCGCGGATAGGACAAGACCTCCCAGAACGCGTGGACGCCGTCCTTCCCGAGAGTGAACGAGGATGGGTCCTCGGCGGCGGCGGCGGCGGCCGCGGCGGCGGCGGCAGCAGCAGCCGGCCGTTTCCCGTTATCTGAGCCCAACCTCGACGTTGAGCCACCGGCACCCTCCGATCGAGCGGCTGCCTCGAGTGCGGCCTGTATGGCCTTCGTCTCCTTCGTGGTGGAACGAAAGGATCGCTGAAGCCGAAGGCTGTCTTGCGCGAGGATCGCTTCCATGAAGCGCTGGACATCGCTGGGGCAGCGTTACAGGGGGCGTGGGGGGATCAGCGGTGTCATAGCGCCGCACCGTTTGTGCCGGCGCATTTTTGGGGGTGTAGAGGCCAAGTTTCAAGGAATATTTGCGGAGTGTGCTCATCCGAACTGTTTATATGAACCTGGTATGCTACGTACAAGGACGTGCGAACGATGTGTGTGTGTCGCGAGCAAGTGGCGAGAGCCCTCGTCGCTGCTGCATAGCTCTAGGATATCACGTCTGCGATTCTGACGCTCTTTGCTCAGCAAAAAATATATATAAATCTGTACTGAGAAGACTTCGATCACCTCGAAACGACTACGTACACATTTTTCTGATTGGATTGGATGGGGAAAGTTTCGCTCATTCATGGTCGTACAGTGGGTAGACGGAAGTACGATACGGCGCCTCTCTTGCCGATGATGGCGTGACACGTCCGCTAATGAGAGGTACAACGTCGAAATATGTTACCTGCTCGCACCGCCAGTCTACGATAACACGGACGCGGCCAGAAAGGCCTGCCGACGAAAGGGAACGCATGTTCGCCCTGCCACTCAGGCCTCCCTCCCTACCTTCCGACAACGCGACAACGGAGAAACAAAACATTAAACAGCTAGAAAAGAACGCCCCATTTCCGTGAAGGTACGAACAAACAAATCACACAAATAAGGCCGAATCGTGCGAACCTATAGACATCACTCCGCATGCAGAGTCGACGTGACATTCGACCAGATATTGTCTCGGTCGAACACACAGCTGACGTGCGTCTTCTCGTGACACCCACATAACCCGCCGACAGAACCAAAACTCACGGCTGTTGACACCCTTCCCTTCTAATACAAAACAAAATACAAAAGTGTGGGTTTGTACGCAGACATGGCGGTGCCAAAACATTATCACCTCTCTTCGGTGTCATCCAACAGCAACCGCGAGCGCAGGCGTTCCTTCCCGGCGTGGTACGCGCAGACGCAACGCTTGCAGGCACAGAGTTGGACGCTAGCGGCTTGCCACATAAGGCTCAGGCTCGTGGCGTGCCTGACGTGTGGGCGAAGCAGAGGGAAGACCGGAAGGTCAGCGTTCGTACGCCGAGGGGAGGGGGGGGGTGTACTCATGGCATGCATGGCCGAAGTCGTATGACCATGTAGACCCTCGCATCCCTCCGTACAACGCCGGGACGGAGCACGTCGGGTTTTCACCGACCAGGCAGACATTTCTTGCAGAAAACTCTGCGGGGCAGAGGCCGGTACGCTCAGCGGTATATCTGGTGCCGGGGCACATCTGCGTACCTGGAGGCGCCGCCGTCGTTGGCCGCGCCACTTCGCCACACCCTCGGCACAGCAGGGCCCCTGTCTCCTTCGAGGCCGCCCTCCGAGGAGAGCAGCATCTCCGTCATCGCCTCCGGATACCTGTGGACGGGCAATGGTGGTGTTAATTGCAGACGAGGTCGTTACGAAGAGGTACTCCATCCCGTAGGTATACTAACAGTCCCGCGCGCTGGTTTCTCAAAAAATGAATACTGGTAGTATGTACCAAGCCCTGGTTTCTGAAAAAGCCTGCCTGCCTGCCATCAAAACAAGGAAACACGCCCGGTTTGAGAAGGATTGTAAACCTCCGCATGGCTGTTCGTGTTGTTTTGTTATACCTGGCATACCGTACTGCTGTAGTATCGTTGGATATTTTACACAGCAGGCACAAACAAGAGTAACAAGAGCAATAAGGTGAGCTGCCCTTCGGGAACGGAAACTACGTGTGAAGACGCAGTCACCACTACTTGAAGGCACAAACAGTTGCAGGTCGACAGACGTGTCGTGTATCGCCCCACAGCAGCAGTACTGCATGAGCGTACGTACCCTTAGTTGGGTCCGATTTGGGAAGACGTGGAAGGAGGTGGTCGCAGGGTGTGCGAGGCAAATCGACCAAGCGTTAGGTATGGCAAGCCCCACGACACCGATATGTACTTCATTCGGTTTTAGAGGAACAGACCACTGATTACAAACGTAAAACACTGCTGTAGTTACAGTACACGACACCTAATAAGAAACAGGTCAATAAGAAACCCAGGTTGAGATTTAGAGGAAAACAAGAAATTCGGCATTAGTGTAGAAGTCACCCTCTCTGAAATAAAAAATCCAGCCTGGACCAGCTTTTCTGTTTCTCAGTAGGTGTCCTGAACTGTATAGCCGCTGAGTACGTACTGGTACCTGCTGAGCAAAACAGTCCAGCAGGCAGTAGGTAGATAATTCCAACGAACATCCTCTGCTACCAGAAGTGACCGATCACCCTCCTGAACATTAGACTTCACAGTTGACAGCAGTGCTATCATAACTCCACGACAACAACAGACAGTAGTGGCTTGGAGGACACCGGTATGTTCCATCCAGGCACAAGACAGCATCTATACGTATACGCAAAGGGCGTTGAGTTCGCGCCGGGGTGGTGTGGTCGTTTTCCGGCGCTCGTTTTCTCGACAACGGTAATAAGGCGTGTTTTTCAAGTCCAACATCATATTTTCGGAAGGCTCTCGACCAGGTATTTTCCGAAAACACCGAGCGCCGAAAAAACGATCGCACCCACCCCTGTGCCAACTCAACGCTCTTCACGGGGTCGTGTTTTTACAGGGCTGGGCACTGGCGCAGTATGTACTGGCAGCAGTAATCTACTGGCAGTAGTAATTTACTGCCAGTAGTAATCTACTGCCAGTAGTAATCTACTGCCAGTAGTAATCTACTGCCAGTAGTAATCTACTTCCAGTAGCAATCTACTGATTGACCCGGTCCGTATGTTCGCCAGTACCTGGTAGATTTTTTCAAAGATGGCGGTTGACAGACTTTGAACCCCTTGACAGACAACAATCCACCAAACACCTTGACAGACAGACAGCCTTGACAAGAAAAAAAGAAAAAGCAGGGGACATTTGAGAAAATCCCCGGTTTTCAAAAACGCTTTACAATATTACTGAAAAACTCAATGTTTTTCTATTTTTGTAAAAAAAAACGAAGGGTTTCCACATGAGTTCTGGAGGCATTATTATACCGGGGATAGGGGATGTTTTGACTTGACAACGCGAAAGGCCTTGACAGATAACCTTGACGCTTGACAAACTTGACACTTGACCGTCAACCGACATCTTTGGTTTTTTTATTACGTACGTCCAAGAAACACGCATTATTATAGTACGGAAACCCGTCAAATGCATTTCGGAAGGAGATGGGAAAAAAGGCACAGCACCTATATCTGAGGCAATTTTATGTAAGGATTTACCTGTATTTGCAGTATAACAAGACCAATCACATGCGAGTTTTGTAAGGATTACGTAAGGACGGGCGGTGGTGATTGGTGGCCGCTGACAAGCCTGACAGTCTCGGCGCTGCCAGGAAGCGAGACGTGCGGATATGCGAGACAGAGAGATAGCGCTGTTGCAAGCCGGGTACTCGGACAACCACCCTCGCAGAGGGCGGCCCAGCACCCTCGTGGTGTGGCGGTATTTCCCGCCTGCAGTATGTTCCTAGTTGTGTTTTTGGGGCCCTGCGCTCTGTCCCTTGGAGAGGGTCGAAAGTCAGGGCCACAGCGCAGGCTGCTCTGTCCCTACACGTACAATCTGCCCAGAGGCCAGATGCACAAGCTTTTGAATGCGGGCGCGTAGCCACACCACAACAACCCCAGCAGCAGACTACATAACCAGCAGCAGTAGCTTTGTCTCTGCGGATTCGAGCCCTCGCGGTTACCTGCAGCAGCGAGCAAACCCCGTACTTGCAGTACGAGTACGAGTGCAGAACGGGTTTTCCTTCAGATCTCACACAGAAAAATATGCCACACTCTGTCCGCAAATATAAGAGTTTTTAATGCTCATAATAATGCGAAAACAGTCCCTATATTTACGGACAAAGGGGTACACAGCACTACCACTCTGTCCGGAAATGTAAGAAATTATTGGTACTCGTATTAATACTCATACGGTCCTTACATTTTCGGACAAAAAGGTATTGCGACGTGAAAAATCAACTCAAACCGAAGTCTAAAACCAAGTTACATGAACTCTCCCCTAGGAAAACATCCCAATAATTTAATGCCCTATAAAATGATCCTCAGGTATAGGATCGGAGCCGGAAAAAAGAGAGACAGTATACTGCTGCAATCCAGTATACTGATTGATTTCGAGACAGTATAATCGCTACTGAGTGAGTCAGCCAGTGCCCAGCCCTAGGTTCCTATCTTGCGGCCGATCGGCTGAAAACCCTTCAGGCTGTTCACTTTACCGGTCCACGAACCCACCCTCCCTTCCAACCAAGCCACCCACCCTACCCTACCCCGTGCTCTCCACCAGCAGCCCCCTCACCTACACCACCAGTGCTTCGGGTGCCTCAGGAGCAACTCAGCGACGGCTTCGAAAGGAAACCCCATCCTCTCCTCTTGAGTCCGCTCCAGAAGCTCGGCGTACTCGCTCCGAAAGCCCGAGAGCGTCGCGGCTGCCCCTTGACCGCGAAGGGGCTGGTGGTGCTGTCGAGGCTCGGACAGCGTGAGGTCGACGCAGTTGCTGACGTCTCGGCTTCGGGGGGGGGAGCGCCATGGACCGCCCGAGGTCGGCTGCTGAGGGGCGCCCTGCTCCCGATGTCGTTGGGTCTGGTCTAGCCCCTGGCGCTGAGTAGAGATCAGTTCGTCTTCGTCTTCTGTTGGTCCTTCGCCGGCGTACGCGAAGGAGCCGAACTGATCCTCCCCGTCCCCATCTTCTGATGCTATTAATAGGGGAGACATGGATGCCTGCTGCTGTCGGCAGCAAGACTCGATGATTTTCGACTCCTCCAGTCCTTGCGGGTCCTGGCTGAAGATCTCCTCCTCCTCCGGCTCGGAGCCATCCTCGTCGTCGCTGCTTGTGTTGTAATCGTTGCTGTTGTCGTGGCTCTGGCTCCGGTGTTCGGACCCTTGCAACTGATGATGTTCCTGTCCTTGTTGATGGTTTCTGGAGTTTCCGATTTGAACGTCCTCGTCGTCCTGCCCGTCCTGGCCGGATGTCTCGCCCTCAGCGTCCAGGCCCGCGTCGGAGCGTCCTCCGCCCTCTTCCCCGTCGTCGTCGTCGATGCTGATCACCTCGACGTCTGACATAGGGTCCATCGCTGAGCTGCGGGCTCGGAATGCTACGTATGATGATGGCTTATAGCTTCGACTGCTGTGGAGGCTAGTGCTCGTCTGCTCGTAGCTTGTCGAATGCCGTCGTGCCGCTTCTTTACAGTCCCGTCTGATGAACAAACAATCCGCTTGAATATCAACGATCGCAAAAGTAGTTGCTTTGGAATAACGTTGTATCCTCTTCCTGGAGCGATACGCGCAGGTCTAACTCACAAGACCCAAACAAGAGGGTCTCGCAGTACTCTCCTGCCGGTGCGAACACGACGTGCTCCACAGCAGCGCGCAGGGGAGCGCGGCGTTTGAACAGCAAATTTGCATTTTTTTTTGCAAATTTGAACGCCCTATCACCCCGCCGTGAACACCGCCTCCAAGAATATCTGAACTCCCTGACTCAACCAAATACAAAAGACCACCTCATCGGCGTAGATACCAGCTGGCACGTTGCCTCTCGTATTTGCGATCATGCTGCCCATCCACAAGACGTGCTCGCTTCTTCTCGTGGTGATCGTCCCTCTAGCAGCCGTCGCGGTTGTCACGGCCTTCCACCCTGCGGCTCGCCTTCCCGAGTGTCATTCCTCCTCCGCATCGTCGTCCCAACGACGAGACAGAACATGTTGCGACAAGTTTGCGACACATGATGATCGCACCAGATCGCGCGCGAGGTCAGGCCGCTGCGCCAATAGAAGCACGGTACGTCCGGCAACACCAGCACCGCTGAGCATGTCGCTATCGACCGAGGAGCCCACGAGCAGAAGTCGGGCTATCGGACTCGGACTGGCGGGATGGGTCGCCGGATTGACGCTCGCCTCAGGGCCGAGCGAAGCGGTAGACCCCATCCGCAAGGCTCAGGAGCAGCTGCGGATATGGAGCCAGGAGGATGCGGACAACGTGCTCGGTGGGGGGGAACTGGCTTCGCCGGAGGGCGGCAAGACGCTGCAACCAGTTCTGGCGTTGATCCCGATCGTCACGTGAGTTTGGTCGAGGCTGGATCACGTGCAACTTTCAATGTGTGTTCTTCTAGTCGTCGCGACTATCAATACTCTTGTGTTTTCGGTACCAATCGTACAGATCACTGATACGAGTACTTGTGGTATGTACAGATTATCGACTGTAGACCAAGCCTGTCGTTGTAAGATGTTTTTGCAGGATCTGTGTATCCAACCCATGGAAGATACTGCTATCCGATACCCTGGTAACTGATGCAGGCTACACGACTCCCACCCGGCAGCATGAGCTAGATCAAACAAGATCAGGAATATACCTGCCCTGGCATGATCTACGTAGATCATGGTGGGAATCGATGAACTGTCCGAGACAGCAGTACTGCTGTACAGTAGTAGAGTTTACCATTTGTTCTACTGCTGTAGATTTGGTCTGGTCTGATTGGCTTAGGGTCAGGGTTAGGGTTGGTCTGATTGGCTTAGGGTCAGCGTTAGGGTTGGTCTGATTGGCTTAGGATCAGGGTTACGGCTAGGGTTAGTTATTGTCGTCTCGTGCACAGTGGCAAGCAACCCTCGTCCGAGGTGTGCTTGCTTTGCGTAAGAGCGCACCCCGTGCGTGCAGCAGCAGCAGCAGCAGGACTGTACGTTAATCCGTGTCCAGGTATAATATGACACACCGGTGACTCAGCTGTGTGGACTACAGCAGTCAGTAGCATACGTGTATGCCGACCTCCTCATAAGAAAGAGCCGCACAATAAAATCAGCATGATATTGTATATCATGTGTGCTATAAGCGATTAAGAAATTCGAGAGGGTTTATACTATTTTTAGTGGGAAACAAACCCTTTGTCAAGTGAGACCCAGGTTGGATTTATTATCTGAAAAAGGCACATTGCCGTGGTGCATTGCACACAAACAAAACAAAAACAAATGGCCAACTCTGCTGAATATCAAATGCACGCCTGGAAGCACCTCTATGTACTTCCCTTTTTTATGTGGGATATTTCGTAATTCTGCTCTATTGGTAGCGCTCCGTAATTTCATATTAATCCAATGTGTCGCAAGGTATAATGGACTCCTTGATGCACTCCCCTGAGTGTGGCAAGGCGGCAGCAAATTCCGTGCCCTCCTTCGAGGCGGACCTCGTCGCTGACGTTTGAAAATGTAGTTCCAGGCGTTTTAGTTTTCGGTTTTTGTACTGTAGGCAAGTATATTTTGATGAAGCGCAACCACATGGGTGTGCGGGACGCTTCGCTGGAAGCATCGGTGGCCTAGCCGAGCCTTCCCGCAGCGCTTGCATGTGGCGGTAGCAGCAGATGGCGACTACACAACTGTCTGCTGGCAAAAACTCCTGCTCGGCCCCGATCCGCTGCTCTCATCCTCGGCCTCGGATGCACCCCTACCGCTAAAGTGCGTGCCAAACAACATTAAGCGGGACATCACAGCAGTAACAGCAGCTGCCGCCTGTGGCAATGTCTGCGTGAAATTGCGCGAACCGCAGTATAACCCAGCAGTGCGCAAGGTTGCTTGGAAGCACGGATGCATCGCTGCCGCTCTGTCCATCGTCCGCGAGCAGCCAGACCCTTGCGTCGGGAGGTGCATACCCATTCGTGTAAGACTTATGTTGTTCCATCGAAGCACCGCTGTGTTACTTTACAGCCCTTTTTCCTCAGCACTCACATCGCCGCGAATGTCCACCCACTCTATAAAGAAGCAACCAGGTAACAAAAATGATTTTCTGTTGTACAACAATGACCCACCGGCTTGTACGGCACCCTACCTCTGCCCCCGCCCTCCTCTTCTCCTCTCCGCTCTATTTCCTCACAGTCTGCGCTTGCAGCTCGACGAGGTCCAAAGCGACCTCAAAGACCCACGACGATTCGGGGACGCTCTGGCCATCCTGCAAACCCAGGACTTCCAGAAGAAAGACATTAAGCGCGTTTTCAACGCCTACAGCGACAATATCTACTACCTGGTGAGCGGGAAAGGTGGACCAATCGACCCAGTCTCAGTCGGGCCCTGCCGGCACCGAGTCGCGCCGCTCGCAAGGGCAGCTTTGTTTTGCCCACCGCCAGCAAAGGATAGTTTACAGTAGTGGTTTCATGCACATAATCAGTAGACATGTGTGAAGCTCGTCAAGCACGCTCGCGACGCGTTCTATGACAGGGGGTACGCAGCACTTTTTGGTGAAAATATTTCTGGCTGGTGGGGGTTCTCAACAGAGAGATTGTCTACTGTACCCAACATCGTTTGTTTTAGCGTTGCAGGCCTAGGCCATGGGATTTCCTTAAACAGCCAGATTTTTCTTGTAAAGCCAGATTTTGGGTGAGGTGTGCTGTAAAGCTCCTCAAGTGAAGAGCCGCAGAAAATCCAGGTGCACCCCTACCGTAGGATGCGTTTCGTAGGGGCGTCGAGTTTGATTGGCGCTGACGCAAAGAAGTGGTGGTCAGCGCGAGCGCCCTGCGCAGTGGCGTAGTAGGCGTGCTTACAGTTCGTAGGAGGCTAATCCTCCCAGGGAGCTATTTAGTCGGTTGCCACTGGTGGGTTGGTGGCTTGTCTCGTGAGGGGCACCGGCTGAGCCCGACTGGCTGAGCCCGACCTGTGCAATCCAGCCTATTTCGATAGCTGGCGTTGTATAGCGGCTAGGGCAACGTACGAGTACGGGGGTGCGTATTGGCTTCTAATCAAAAGTATATGCCGTCGGCCTTCGACGTGCGATTGTTTTCAGTATTTCGTCAGGGTAAGAAAAGGACACAAGGATTTCTTTGTTACCAGATATATTTTCCTCTTAAGATGTATGCGATCGATCGGAGGTACAGCACCGTGTTTACCTGGAATATTTTCCCTTGCAAATGTCTTTCTATTATTTTATTTGTATTTGGCTGTGTACTTCGTATGCGATCGATGGGGGATAGTTTTTTTTGCTAATGTGGTTGGCCACACATCCATGGCTGTCGTGCCATTCTTGTAGATCCTGAAAACGCTGACACATCGCGCCAAACTTACGCCACGCGTGTCCCATCCAATCGTCACTCATTCATTTTATTTGTGTTACCCCTGGGGGGTTCGTGTTTACTTTTTGACAGCCGGAGTCGGAGAGAGAGAACAAGTACCTGCAGGGCGGGGCCACGCCCTCCAGCCGCCAGACGATCCAGTACCTCCTTCGAAACGACGTCATCGACAACGTCGAAGCTCTCACGGCCGAGATCGCCTACCTCATCCGAGAGAGGGCAGCGGCGGACGCTGGCGGCGACGGCAGCGGTGCCGCGGCAGACCTCGACGAAACGGACCTAAAGTTCTACCTGGGCAAGTGTCAAGGCGGTTTCGACCGGTACCTGGGTATGGTACTCCAGAACGAGATCGACGAGGCGACGCGATACGCGAAGATGGCCTTGGTCGCGAAGAAGAACGGAAGCCCGGCGCCGGCGGCAAAGAAGTGATTAAAAACGGAGTTAAACAGCGCTCGTTGTCTTCCTTCCTTCCTTCCTTCCTCGGCACTATTAGTAGGTATTCTTGTGTCGATGTGGGCGGAAAGTTGGAATGTGGTCCTTGTGATCCCGAGGTCTTTTGACCCACCAGAGCTTGGCTGTCTCATTAGAGCACTGCCGGGCGCGTTGTTTTTTAATATATTTAATACCAGGTACCTATGTGGTAGAAGGCAATAGAAGCAGACGGCAGCCTTTTAGCGAAGGGGGCAGATGTAAGCACGCTGGGTAAAGCGTGCCCCGCCTTCCCTTCCCTGCGTTTCTCAGTCGACGTCCCCTTTTTTTGCGGGAGGTGAACCAAATGGATGCAGAAATAGATTACATACGTATAACACCTCTCTCTCTTGTGTATTGGCGCTAGAGACGCGGTCATGCAGTGCTGTACCCCTTCGGCAAAACATGGTAACCTCGCACTACTAGAGCTACAGTAGCTCTTGACCTGTCTCCTGGTACCTGAAAATCTCCCTTTGTCTGGAGCTTTCGTCTTGTATCCGATGCTGCATGCTACGGTAGAGGTGCACGGTTTTTGCCTTAAAAGGGTGGTCACTTGAGGAGCTCTATACCTCACCCAAAAACGGATTTTGGACGGAAATTAAAAGTTCTATAGTATACCCGATGAACAAAATCATGGCCTTAAGTATACAACGAAAAGCATTGCAACACAAAAACGAAATTGGGAAAGGAGCCCCCCGTCATTCAGAAAAACGTTTCAGCCGAAAAAAAAAGTGGCACAACAGCAGACATTCTCTGCTTTTGTCCGGGGATGGCCTCCCAACGGTCCTGAAGATACAATGCGCAGAGGCATCCGAATTTATGGCAATCCTATCCTCGTCAGTTCAACCGCTTCGATGCCACGACGAAAACCAAGCCTCGCGCACGGAGACCCGGGCTCTTTGCTGAAATCTCCCCAACGACGCCATGGCACAGCAGTTACGGGAAACCCCCCATATATATGGCACGTACAGTTAATTGCCCTTTCGTTGCCGGTGGTTTGGTATAAAACGGTGACCGCCCACGTGTGTGCCGGAGATCGTCTAGCCCCCTCGCCATGCCATTTGACCTCTCTTGAAGCATTGCTTCTCTTAAACGGACAGACGTACAGGCGAGTGAGCGGTGCCCAGCAATCGCCACAGAACGAGTCGCTTAGCACCTCGTGACGACGATCACATGAATGTCGCGGCTTTGGTCCCACGAAGGACCGAGTATGTCCAACAGGGTCATTGTCGTCAGCACGCTCCGAGTTGCCACCGGAGTGTCGCAACCAACCGATGTGCAAAGTGCGTCAGTTTTGTGAAACAAAAGAGGCACGTGAGCCGCAAGCACCTGTGGTCGTTTCCCTCGGACTGCCAGCCCCCCCTACAAAACGCCTCGTGAAATAGGACAAGAGATGTAAAAATGTTTTGATTTTGATGGGTGGGCCCTGCCTGCTCCACACTTGACACAAACTGAACACAAACCACCTTAACGGGGCCCTACTGGCAAACGTTCGACACAAACCGCTTCAGCGAGGCTAAATGCCCGCCCCAACTAAATATATGCTTGGACGCGTCTGTTTTGTACCACAACAGCACAGTATAGGTCTTGCCACCGCACAAGGTTCTGCGCTGCGATCGCACAAGGAGTCTTGAGCGACCCGACTCCCGCGCATGTATCTCAGGCAGGGGAACGGGGCTCTCTAGTGAGCAAAGCTTAGCTCCTCGGGCAGCAGTGTCGTGGCGCCTCCCAACCACATATATCGTGGATCGACAAACCTTATCCCTTCCTCGGCAAATACTCAACTTCGAACGCCATCGTCTAGGACGACGGCCATTGCGACAGTCTCCCCGAGATACCGCCATACCACTCGCCCCAACGCAGCCGAAACTCTCCCCTGCCCCCCCCCCGTATTCCTGCGTGGTCCGCGAAAACCCGAGGATGTGCTCCGTCCCGGCATTGTAGGGATGCGAGGGTCTATGGTCATACAACTACGGTCCATGCATGACATGGTACACCCCCGCCCCTCCGTACACCCCTCGGCCCCCCCCCCCTGCCGCTCGTCTTCTGTCATCAACCCGTCCACGAAGACCGCCCGCGCGCGCGCCACGCCACCCCCTTTCTTACACTCGTCATCGCTTCAGGCCGGTGTTTTCCTGTATCCACTCCTCGAACTTATCATCGGGCACTACGGTGACGAGCCACTTGTGGTCTGCGAACATGGGGTCGACGCCGCGCTCGAGCATCAGCGTCACGCGCGGGCGTATTCGCCGCTCGAGGCTGTAGCCGAGCAGGCTGGGGCAGGCCACGACCGCGACCCGGATGTCGGGAATGGACGCCTTCATCACCTCTCGCAGGAAGGAGAGCTTCGGGGCGATGTTCCTCGGCATGCTGCAGCCCATGAGGCTGGGGTATTTGGTGACCATTTCTATTACCTACGCGTTTTGTAGGGAGGGATGCCAGTCAGTCGTCGTGCAGTGTCCGCGTGTGTTTTTTTAGGGGGGGGGGGGTGACAGAAAAAAAAAACGCACACGCGTAGGGGGGAAGGAGGGAGGGAGGGGAAACAGGCATCAGGTGGCTAAGAGACAAGGTGAACTCTTGATACTCGAATATTCCAATGCTTGATCGCAGTGAACACAAAGTGGAGGAATGTTCCTGTTCTTCGTGCGGAACATCGATTTTGCCGGTGCTCCAAAGGGTGGGACTCGTACCAACTCGGGGGGCTATAATAGGTGAAAACATAAAGTGCACGCGAAAAGACCGGGGCCGAGTCCGATATGGCCGTTCAACGCGCGGGACGTTCTGCCCGCTTCTGTGTCGCGCGCAAGAGAACATATATATATCTGCCGCTGCGTATGTATGTGCCCGCCGATTGAAGTGGAAAACACCAAGACGTGCCAGCGATACCCTTTTGTGACGTTCACTCACCACCCCCAACCGCACGCAAGCACGCGGCGCAAAGACCAGCGAAAACAAAACTACCCTTCACGGCCACGGACAATCGCATCTAGATGAAATCCAACCCTACCTGCGGGTATTGATGCAGATCACCCCCCTTCCACCCACGAGGGTCTATGGTCATACGACTACGGCCGTGCACGACATGAGTACACCCCCCCCCACCCCCCTTCCACCCACGCACCGCCTTCTCGCAAAAGAAAAAAACGTGCGTCGATGTCAGTCGCCGCTTGCAATCTCTACCGCCAAGGGACAAAACAAAAACCAGAAAGCTCCCGAAACCGAAACGATTCTTTTGGCATACGCAGTTTACCTGGGTGTCCACAAAAACAAAAACAAAAATGCCGAATCGCGCGTTTTCCTTGTGGCGGTTTGTAGCGCACTGCGCGTAACGGTAGGGACTCACATCGTTCGGCGAAGCCCGAAGCTGCATCTGCAGCCACTCCAGCATGGGTATCATTTTTTCTTCTATGCTATCTGTCCAAGCGCAAAGGCGGTTTGGGGGGGGGGTGGGGCAGAGGGTGGCGGGCACTAAACGCAGGTGCAGGCAAGTCCTTCGTGGTGCTCTAGATCACCAGAAAGCGATACTACTCCGACATACACGAATGCGATGCCAATGTATGCGAGAGTATATACCGCTCCGGGCGTAAATGTAATTACCGCTTGATATTCATGTTAATGTGTAAACGGTCCTTAAGTTTCCGCCCAAATGGGTATGAGGTTTGGCGGCACCTTCCAGCAAAGACCGAGCCCCAAATGACGGAACCAAGCTGAGGCGAACGGTGCACACGTTGGCCACCCCAAAACTACCTTTGCAAAACCCCCGCGCCAAACCGTAGACGGTGCAGACAACAATGATCCGCGCATAAAACCGTAAACACAGCAGACCCAAGTGGTTTAACGCGGCGCACACACCTCTAGACGGCAGTGCAGACCACAAATCGATGCACAAAAAACATGCCACGGCTGCAGACAGCAGTGCCGAGTGCCGGCCACAAAAAAACTAAGCCCAAAAATACCACATGTATGTTTACGGGCACAGACAGCAAGCACGCGATGATCGCACAAAAACTACAGGGCCGGCCAGAAACGGTTTTTGAGTGCGACCTGACAGTCGCCACCCCTCTCTCCAACCACAGCATTGACGGCCTTCATCCAATTTACTCACAGCTGAACAGTTGAGGGTGAAGTAGCACCATCCTGCAAACCTGGCTCCGGCTTAGCCCCAGAGACTCGAAAAATCTGAGCGGTAAGCGTGGGTCAGGGAAAGCACGAGAAAACGTTAGACACACAGCGCCCCCGAGGAATGACGCCGTGGCGCCTCAACACGCGGCGGGCAAGCATAGACCTCATGAGAAAAAATTCAAGTTCACGACGGAGAAGACGTTCCATTAGACCCGTCGCCGTTGGGTGATACGTGGCGAATTGATGCGAACGGGGCAATTTCCAAGCGGCTTTTTTGTTTCACTCAGCTACCTTCTACTGTTATCAAGATGACACACACCCTGAGACGAATTTCCGAGAGGAATCTATCTAAATATCCAAACCAAGGGAGAGATTGTACGCACAAAAAAACGATAAGGATGGCTTTTGTAACACGGTATCGTCGAGAGTTTTTCCATAGTAGACGCATCTCTCAGGCGCCTGCACGCTTGCACATTTCCTCCCCATTGCCGAGAAAAACAGCTTGGCAAAAATGTCCGAGGAGGTGCGTTATCTTGACTACAGTATGCGGTATTTTTCGGGTGTTCATTCGCGTGCTCTGCGTTCTTACGAGCTTAACTCCCAATATTTTCGTATGTACAGGGGGGGGGGGGGGGGGGGGGGGGGGGACGAGTGCTCTACAAAAATACCACAAAAACATCTCTCTCACGAGCTTACGCTTGCCAGGATGGGATAAGAGAAAACGCCAGGCGCTGCGCCACAAAACAGACGCTTGTTTTTTTTTTTACACGCGTGTTAAAACCCGAACGACGTGTCGCACCTGACGGTTTTCCGCAGGTTTCCGTCCGGGCTGAGGCTAAGAACCTGCGGGAGCCGCACGACCAATCGCGCCACCTGAAGAGCAAAAAGAAAGCGAAATCGATGGGATTTGTGCTTTTTTTTTTTCAATTTTCACGAGTTGATAAGGGTGCAGCAACACGTGTGGCCGAAGCAACCTTTTGGGCACCATTTACTGCTGTTGTCGTAGCTGATAAAAGCGTTTTCAGACATTCTTGAGCAATGAAAACACCGCTAATAAATCATTCTTAAGAAACCTGATTTCCTGTTCTACGAACAGAATATTGAAAACACCGGTAGGGGGGGGGGGTCTCTTGATGCAAAACCCAACTCGCGCCCTCGAAGTGTGCGTCCGTGTGCCGGACCCTGTAGCCCTCCGCTCGAGGCCAGGCCAGCCATCGGCATGGCAAGGCAGGCATGCGACGCTGCAGAATAAAACGAAAGGAAGGCCGCGGGAGACATGCAAGCCGGAGAAACCCTTTCGGTTCTCGCTCCTGTCGTTTAGAAGCAGATGGCCAAGCAGGACGCGCCACGAACTGCGCTAAGGCGATGAACCGGGGAGCATCTGACTGGCAGGGCGAAAGAACCAACCGAGGTCCAATGTCGAGGGAAGCAAGAAGACGGTCTACTGCAAGCAACAGGTTGAGCACGGCGTGGAGGACGTCTGTGGCAGGCGTTGCTCACATGACTCCTGCACGACACGGCCAAGCTAGAATGTTGAGGGCAGTAAGGCGGCGGTTTATTGCAGGGGCAACATGGCACTCCGACAGACCGGCTTTTGGCACGAGATCAATGTTGAGCGCCGGGGGATCGCTCGCAGCGCCCCGATGGAGGAGCGCGGGGACAGAAGCTGTCGGCGCAAGGCGAGAGAGCCTACAAAATACCACCTAGTTCCCGGTATTTGTTTTAGGGTCTCCTCCGGGCCTTGCGATCAACTCTGGCAAGAAATCGCGGAAACAATGCTCGGTTTGCTCCATCCGAAGCCAAACGAAAAAATTCCGACATTCTAATGCCAGCGAAGTCGTACGACGCTCCCAAACTGCCTATAACACGAACAACGGTGGACCAGAGCCGAGACTATTTCAACCATGCAACCCACCCATTCGGCGGGGGGGGGGCGAACGATCCAACGTCTCGAAAATGCGACAGGACTACAGTACAACAGCCAATCAATCGTGCGCCGCGCATTTCCCTCCCTTTGTTGTCACTGGTGCCAACCGCCCGCCGCCTGCCGTCATATGCCTGTGTCCGCCGCCCCACCTACCACTGCCCTATTTCTTAGAGTCAGCGGCAAAGACAAAATGCAATGTACAGATATGTCTAGATCATGATCTAGATTGTCTACAGATATATCATAATCTAGATCATCTATAGATGCATCATGGCCCAGATCAACTACAGATAGATCATCTAGATCATTTAGTTCCTCGCCTGTCGTTGTGAGGTTGTGCAGGACCTGCATAGTACAGATCCAACCCCAAGAAATGGGCGATAGATCATGCGGAATATACAGACCCCACTCGGCAACGTGAGCTAAATCACAAACGATCGGGGAATATATATATCTACCTTGAAAGGTCTACTGCTTATAGATCATGAAAAGGTAAAATCAATTATTTAGATATGTCCGAACGGTATGCAAGGTGTTTCACCTCTCTTGTGTCCATTCTCAGGTAATCCCTGAACCACTCCACGACGGGCGCGTAGCTCACTTCCGGGTCGTAGGCGAACAGTATGGGGCACTTTAACGCCATCCTGGCCAGCTGCTTCTTGTTCAAGCTGAGGTTGGTCACCTGGCGACGCCAAAGCAACGCACGCCGCAATCAAAGGCGTTAAGAAAATAACCGAACCAAAGCAGTCTAGCGGACGTTGAGGTTTTGGCAAAAATGTCTGCAGCGTACACGCGCACACGCGGTCTGACAAAAACTGGAGGTTTAATCCACATCCCTACGATGTGTGGGCGTGGGCATTACTAGCCCTACCCGGCGGGGTGGGCATTTTTTCGGGGGTGTTCCTCCTAACCCTTACCAGTACAGAGGTGGCCGGGACCCCCCTCCTTGCAAAATGTGGAGGTAAAAAAAAAACTTGTGGAGACATTGAACTCTATAGCAACTCCCACAAGGTATCGACAACCTCTCAATTCGGTACGCCTACATCATGGTGTGTCACATTTGATAAACATCTTCACTAGGATTTTTTTACGCCCACATTGTGCACAGGGGGGGGGGGGGGGGCACCTGTGTATACTACTGCAAACAAAAAAGACGCCAATTTGAAGCATTCTGTCCCCCCAAAAGCGGAATGCGATTTTACGGTGGGGGGATTAAGGTCGTCCGAATCAGACGATTTTATTTTGTGCACTTTCCAGATTTCCGCCACATTAGCTACACATACGAGTAGTTATCGCCGAAATTCTCGTTCTTGCGTTACGTTTCCGTGTGATCCTAATAAGCAGGAGCGCACCCGCGGACGCTTTCTGTATGTCCCGAACTTTCCACGTTTCGAAGAGGGGAAAGGGCTGCATTTGATCGGGGATGGTGCCTTGCCTTCGGCCAGTCCCTACGTACGACGTACTCGCGCGGTGAGCGGCAAAGTATGACCCTTCGTGCCTGACACAAGGTCCAGCATGCCAATCACGCCGCTGAAACTCCTGCAAACCGTGCCAACGTTATAACCCTTTTACCGAAGCAAAACATGAACCCCAATTCAATTTCAAGTTGTTTAGATGCCTAAACACGAGGTGCATTTGGAAAGGGGAGGGGGGTTATAAACGTCCCCCCTCCCGCCCTCCCCTTCCAACGTTCCTCGGGATCCTTTCTCTCACCAGCCAATCACATCGATGCACCGCTACCTCACGGGGCATGACGAGGAGTCGCGGGAACCGTATCATCATTGAGCGGGTGTCGGCCTTCGACATGCGGAAGTCCACTCGTAGAAACCCCTTTCGAACACGACGTCAAGGAATTTAGCGGTGGTGGTGTTGGTGTGGGGAGTTGGGAGCAATGCCTGGCTTATAGGGGTGGCGGCTTATTTTCTGAGCTCCTCCTCACATGAGGAGCTCAATATCTCACCCGAACCATACAAATTTGAAGGTTGTTCGTGAAACCCGACCAACATTTGTAGGACCTACAGTACATATACCAGTAACCCTAAAACAAACATAGGAGCTGAATTATCTTCTATATGACCGGTAGTTACTCTACGTACTACTCACTTGAGAAGCTCAACCGGTCACAAAATACTGCATCAGGAGGCAAAAACTAACTGCAACTCCTCTACCTACCGTGGGATGAGAGAGTGCTGGTGTTGGTATTGGTGTTGCTGGCGTTGTTGGTGGTGGTGGTGTTGGTGATGGTGTTAGTGCTGGTGTTGATATTGGTGTTGGTGTTGGCGTTGGTGTTAGTCTTGGTGTTGGTGTTGGCGTTGGTATCGGTATGGTTTTGTTGGTGTTGGGGTGTTGGTGATGGCATTGGTGTTGGTGTGTGTGTATATATCATACGTACGTGTGTGCCCCTTCACATTAAACCCTTATTTCTACCCGTCGACATCCAGCACGCCCAACGCCCAGTGTCCGTGCCCATTCTTCATCCTAGAGAGATGCATACAACACGAGCAGCAATACAGCAGTACTGCTGCTGTACAAGAAAGACGCTTCGTGATAAAACGAGCAAATAAGAAACGCAAGCTGAGATTAACCAGGAAAATAATAAAGTCGGGAGTCGTTGTACTGCAGTTAGTGTGGCACGCACCCATTCTCAAATAAGAAATCCAGCCTGGACCAGCTTTCCTGCTTCGTACCGGTGACCACTCTGTACCAAAATATAAGGATCACTTTATATTATAATTAAATACAATATGTGCTTATATTTTGGGACATAGGTGTAGTCCAGTGTTCAGCACGAGACAACAAGGGTGCCCTATTTTTCTTATGTCCTCACAACGATCGTCCTCAAGACCCGCACGTCCACCCCAGCAGCCCCCCCCCACCCCCCCTGCCCACCTATCCCTACGCAAACACCTCCACCCTCACCACCTGCCCACCTATCCCTACGCAAACACCTCCACCCTCACCACAACAGAGTCTGTCTTCCCATCCGCTAGCAGCCCCAGCCTCTCCTCGAGGTCGCGCCCAGTACGGGGAGGGCCCAAGACCTTGCTGATTTTGCGCAGCTCTCGCTCCGAGAACTCGAGCCACTCCTGCACCGTCCTCGTGTCGGTCTTCCACGGCGAGGCGCCCAGCTCTGTCCTTCTGCCCATGGACAAGCTGCTCCTGCTGATGCTGGCGTGATCTGGGCGGCGGCGCCTTCGTCGCAGGGGGTTGCCGGTAGCCTGAGGACCACCGCTACCACCACCACTACATCGCCGATCGTATATCGTAGACCTTCGTTGATGTGCCCGGAAATTCGGCGGTCGCTGTTTTCGAGAGCCTGAATTTGAGACGGCGATGGTGCTTGCGGGCGCCCCGACGAAGAGTAAAGGTGTTGCCAGAAGGGAGGCATCTGGGATGGGTGGCTGGTGCGGCCATGGCGAGGATCTGGCGATGCCGAGCAGCAGCGAAAAGCTCACTGCAACTCTCCTGAGCATCGTTTGATTGACATGTTGATGTCGTGTCGATTGTCGATGTAGGGTTTTCCATTGTGTGGAATTATGGTTTGGGGTTCGGGGATAAAAAATCACTGTGGATTTTTTTGTTTCTGTCAACGAACGGTTGTCATGTTGTCATGTTGTGGTCTATACCATCATCATGTTGTCATGTTGTGGTCTATACCATCACCACTGCCACTGCGCAACTTATTACGCTGCTGTACCTGTACCTTGTGGTGAGGGCCGCGGGTCCTGTCGAAGAACTACCGGTGCACCAGACGTACCATGGTCGTAACCACCGTCATCCCTGTTTCTGCCATCAACGTCACATGTTATTGTGCAGTCAGTGGTTATTGTGTCCCCAAGTGTCTCCAACCCATGTACTCTCATACATTCAGAATAAATGTAACGGTGTTGCTGTACTGCTATACTCGTATTACAAGAACGGTGGAATGAGGAGCGTGACAGACGCCTTCAAGTGGTCAAACTCCTAACTGCATTAAGCTACCGCGTTGGCGGTTCTTCTCTTTTTGCTGTGTTCCTACTGCGTTGGCGGTTTTTCTCTTTTTGCTGTGTTCCTGCAATTGACATTGATTGGATCGTTTTGTATTTTAAGCGATATGTGTCAGCACATAAACCTTTTTTGGCTCATGCGCAAGTATATAGGTTGGTGGGGGTTCGTTGTGGGTTGTGGGTGAGAGAGTAATAGCTGGGTGGGTCGGTTGATCCCTGGGCCGGTTGTCCCAACAACATCCACCAACATTTCTAGTCAAGCGATGTGCGTCAGCGCGAAACCTTGTACAGGAGTGGATCGTAGGTATACGTGAAAAAAACAAAATGGCACAATGGTTCCAAGATCAAGTTATCGTAAAAAAATGAAACAAATTCAAGAAGGAAAGCAGCAGCAGCAGCGGCCGCAAACGTCGGGCATCATATTTGTGTACTCTGCAGGTCAAATACGTACGTAGGTACCAGGTATACGTGAAAAAAAGTAATAACAAAATGCAAAAAAAAAGTACCTTATACAGCAGCAGCAGCAGCAGCAGCAGTATATTATATGTAAATGGTAATGTTTGCAAAAACCGTACAGTAAGAAACAGGAAATATGGTCCAGGCTGGATTTCTTATTTGAAAGAGAGTGCTTTCTACACTAACTTCAAGATAACGCCTCTCGAATTGCTTATTTTCTCTAAAACTCAGCCTGGCTTTCTTATTAGCCTGTTTCTTATTAGGTGTCCTGTACTGTACAGGTATCAGCAGCAGCAGCAGCAGATAATAAATGGGATGGACAAAAACAAAACAAAATGCTGCTGCTGCTGTACGAGTGCGTACCAGGAACCACCACCAAACCACGGGACGAAGCCACCACCAACCACCACCAGCCACTACGAGCAACAACAACTTCTGGTGCTCCTGCGGCTCGTGGGGCAGGGGTGGTGGCGGTGGTGGTGATGGTCGTCGTTGTGGTGTTTGCTGGTGATGGTGGTGTGTGTGCTGTGTGCGATGATGGTCTTCCTCTTCTCGTCCGATCATCACCGTTGTTGCTCTACTGCCGAGAAATGTGGTCTTCAGTTTCAACCCTTGACAGCCTTGACATGCCGTGACTGTCACCAAACAACTAGTTTTTAGTGTGGAACACGCCACCCTACACCCTTGACAGCGCATGTTTTGCCTTGCTTGACATGTCTCCTCATCGTTGCTATATACTACTGCTAGTTTGCTCTACTGCCGAGAAATCCCAGTGACACAATTTGGTACTGGCAACAGTTTAGGGCAGTCACTACCGCCTAGCTCTCCGATCTCGGCACGGCTTTCGACACGAATAGCACAGGACGGTCGGCACAAATAGCGGGCCTCTATCAGTCCCGAGCGTGTCTGAATCGGTTCAGTGTACGCGTCGCGCGCCAAAAAAAAGCAAAGCGAACGAAGTGCGGACGAAGTGCGAAGTGCAGACGAAGTGCAGACGAGCAGACAGACGAGCAGACAGACAAACCTCAATATTAAGGATTCTTTAAATAAAGCCACGCTGTGGCAGCTTTCAGAACTGTTTTTTGTCCGTTTGTATCCGTTCGCGACCAGGGGGGTACACCCCCACGGGCACATACCCAACCCATTAGGAAGAGCATCTATTGATGCTCGAAGGGCTAGCGCCCTTCGAGCATCAATAGCTCCTCATTATTAATGGTGCGATCGTTGCAGCAACTACCTCGTACTCAGAATACTTATACTACTCGTAGTTCGAAGCTCGTTTTCTGGTCTCTGGGCGCGTGACGTCGGGCGCGTGGCAAAAAAGAAAATAGAATACAGAACGTTGAGTTCTCGCACAGGGATGTGATCGTTTTTCAGCGCCCGTTTTCTCGACAACGGTACGACGAGGGGTCGAACACTATATTTTCGAACGGCTCTCGACGAGATCTTTCCGTTAAACACATTTTCCAGTATTGGCAACCATCCAATCCCGATCTGGAAAATCGAGCTGCTGAAAAACGAGCACACCCCTGCCTGTGCGGACTCAATCAAGCAATGCTCTCTACGTACGGTACTGTATACCAGGTACAGTACAGGACGCCTAATAATAAGAAACAGGAAATATGGTACAGGCTGGATTTCTTATTTGAGAGAGGGTGCTTTCGACACTAATTTTAAGATAACGACTGCCGAATGTGATACCTTCCGACAACTCTCAACCTGACTTTCTTATGAGCCTGTTTCTTATTAGATGCCCTGTACTGTATGGAAGTATGTATATGCCAGGAAAAGAAGGGCAATTTTGGGCGTCGTCGCTAACAACTTCAGGAGGAAACTGCGGGTACGAAATGTCTACTCGTACTCGTAGTGCATTATTTTTATAGTAAGTCTGTCTACACCACCGCCCGTCGTAGGTCTAAACTGCCGCCTCCATATTAATTGAATAGTTGCCGCATGGGCTTATCGGAAGTGTCATCTATATATGTGTCTCCTGGCGTGTTTGCCGGGGGCATATTTGTGCGCATTATTAGGGTAGGGTCCCGGGCGCCATTAAGCTTCTTCTCTGTTTAAACCGCATGCTTGAAGAGAACCCACGTCTCAAACAGAAGAGGGGGGGCCGGACAACCTACACACATTTCGAGTACGTAAAAAATGCGTATTCACGAACAGGGCACAGATTACTTTGAAGTGTATACGGGTGTACCAAGTACTCATCTGCACTCTGTGCCGCGCTGTACGCCACACCAACGCGGGGAAAATACCAGGCTGAGAGCAGGGCTGGCCGGAATGTTGTTAGTGTTTCTGGCTTCCATTCTGAATCCTCCTTCAAGGGCAACTCACATGGCAGCGCCACAAAACCGCAGCCGTCGGCAGTGTAATTTGAGCACAGAAGACGCAGTTTTCTGGCAGTGTAACCAGTGTGTGTACCAGGAACTACTGCTGTAGCTATAGCTTTCAGACACTGAGCCGGTTGGCTGGTTCTACTAGGCCTCAGGAAAACTGAAGTGCGTCACGCAAACTGCTGCTGTTGTTATCACTTCCCTCTATCATACCGTACGTACACGTGTACGAGTATCGCATGCATGCTCAGGAGATGGTCGGGGCGCAAACCGCAAGTGCAACCACAGCAGTTAGGCCTGCGCTTTTGCGTGAATCAGCCACAACAAACAAAAACAACACTTGACAGCACAATCAGCGCAAAATCAAAATCCCCGCCAAAAATCACCCCCCCCCCCCCCCCCCCCCCGCCAGCCACCGTAAAGTACTTTGACCAGTCTACAGCAGCATGCAGCGATGCTGCAGCACGGGCGGTGCTAGTCGACTATATATTAGCGCTCTATGTTACTCTGCATCAGGCGAATGCTCCCACTACTGCTATGCGGCGTGCTCGGGCGTGCGAGTACGTGCGCCGTCGCGTAGTACGGGGCGGGCGGGCCCTCTGGCGGGTCGGTGAAAGCGACGTGTCCTACCACGGAAGGAGGGGGAGGGGGGGAGGGGGGGGGAGGAGGGCAGGTCATGCGCGTGAAAAATGTCGGCGTGGTGGCATGAACTGATACCGGTACTCGGTAGAGACGATAAAACATATGCCATGGGCAAGCGGTCTGCCACACTATCAATAGAAGAGTTTCGGCGTGATGACATTTTATATCATTTCCACGGTTTTCTTCTTTCGGAGTGTTTTTCTGAGTGATCAACGTTGAAGCTCATCATGCTACACACCAACCATTGTTGAGGATGGCAAGGAGGATAACGGTACCGGGCAGAGACGAGCATGGCCAGGGGAGCGGCCTGTCACGCGCGAAGAACTTCCGTGTGATGCTATAATCAAAGAATAGAGGCGACAATTGCTATGACGGGCGCGGTCTGAATCCATCGCGAACTCCAGATACGTGCGTCACACAGAAGTGCTGGGGCATTTTTTTAACAGGCAGAAAAAGGGGAGGGCGGGGATGGGAAAGGATGACAAAATGGAGGGGGGGGGGGTACTCATGTCGTGCATGGCCGTAGTCGTATGGCCATAGACCCTCGCATCCCTACAACGCCGGGATAGAGCAAGTCGGGTTTTCACCGACCAGGCAGACATGGCTTGCACCAAACGCGAAGCGCCGTGAGGTGTTGGGCGAGTCGAATGAAGTGTGAGCTGCATCCTACTAAGAACTTCTTGTGAGGAGGACTTGAAAATATGTGGACGACAGCCTCCAAGGAATGGATTGGATTTCTGGGGGGGGGGTGGGTAAAGGATGGGAGTGGGAATGGAGATGGGGTGGATAGGTTTCCACGCTGAACGAGGCCACATGGCAAGCGGCTGCGGTGACGGAGTCGGGGCAGCCCAACACGGCAAGTCTTGATTGACACAAGTCCACAATGAAAACGTATGTATATAGAACGTCACGTTTTCGTGACGGTGCGTCGTGGGGAAAGGTGTACTGCAGTGATATAATATTCTTCCAAAATATGCACGACCACCAAACCACATGGAAGGGTTTCCGGCAAGTTTGAGGTTGGCGTGCGTGCTACCGGGAAGCAAAAACAAGAACGCAAGAGAACAGACGATTCCGGTACAAGTCAGTATAGGCCCTCAACGTAATAAGAAACCGGGGTACTGACACAACAACGGGCGGGGGGGGGGGGGGGGGGGGGGTACACCAGATCCATGTGGTGAGTGGAAAGGGCTTTTTGACGGCGATTGTATCAATCAAAAAGTCTGTAGCGATAAATGTCAGTAATTTTGCCTGCGAGTGAAACTATAAAATTGTTCCCCGAGTGGTGTCCGGGTTTAGTTTATTCCGGCACAGGGCATCGTTTCGACTGCCCGACGAGTGCTGCTATGATAGACGTAGCCCTTTTTTTTGCCTGAAATGTTTTTTGAATGATCGGGCTCCTTTATCCCTTAAGAACTGGTTCCACGAATTTGGGGACAAACTACTTGGAATTAGTGTGGGATAATGTTTCCAGTTTTGAATGGGTTAAGGGCCCATATTAACGAGTATAAAAATGAATTCAATTTGGAAAAAATAAAATTCAAATTCGCTTTTCCTTGGTCAACACACGCACCAGCACCCCCCAAGATCCTAATAATCTTTTGGTGCTGGTGCGCGTGTTGACCAATGAAAAGCGGATTTTAATTTTATTTTTTCTAAATGTTGTTGTTTTTTTTTCTTCTTCGTTAAAACGGGCCCTAACCCCAATATCGTCTGTCTTTCATTCTTGTGCTTCGGTACTTCTCATTGTACATATGGCTATCAGGCCATGGGATGTTTCATCGGGCTTGACTTTTATTTTCCTCCCAAAATCAGTTTTGGGGGGAGGTACATAGCTCCTCAAGTAATAAGCCACCACCCTCCGAAAACACACGGTGGCACCTGCATGCAGGCTACCGTAGCCTGTGCCTACCTAGGGATCCTGCCGTTCGCGTGAGGAGCTTGGCACAAAGGCACGGGCGTCTCAAGGGTTCAACCCTCCTTCAGCAACATGGGTCGTCGATTTCAAATATATATATATATACCTGGTACCAGGTATATATTTTCGCCGTACGTACGTAGCGTATCTCAAACGCATTCGTTTATGTCTGTATCCGGCACGTTTTCCCTTGCGGACTACTTCCACTGAATCAGAAGTTTGTTTTTTTCGTAACTGTCAGTCACCTTCGAGCTTGATTCATCACCCTGCAGCGACATGCCGCCGACGCTGACGTTGCCGTCTTCGAACCGCGTCATCTTTCCGCCGCCCTCATAAACCCGCCCCCTCTTCCCGGTCTTGGAGTTATCCGTCCTGGCCGTGAACGAGCTCACGATGCTCCCCTCTTCCCCCCCGAGCTCTCCGTAAGGAGGAGAGGAAAGGCCGTCAGCGCGCGAGGGGGTGCTCGGCGGGCGGCCCTTGTGTCCCATGCCGCCGGTGGTACTCGGTCGACCTTTTTTGTTTTACAAGGAGGGGGAGGAGGAGGAGGAGGAGGAGGAGGAGGAGG
>MEHQ01003364.1:5287-37389 GCA_008828725.1 Saccharina japonica | reverse complement strand
AGAAAGATACGAGGATAGAGAGAAAGAGAGAGAGAGAGAGAGAGAGAGAGAGAGAGAGAGAGAGAGAGAGAGAGAGAGAGAGAGAGAGACCGGTGGCGATCTCGAGAAGCTCGTGTAAAACAAACAAAGGCTCCGCATCCTGGTTACGGGGTGGGATCACGATGCGCGCGTGCCGTGCGACTCCTTGGCATCATTTGTTTTGCACTCAGACAACCAATTTGTTTCGCAGGAGAAACGAACGGGCCCGCTCGCTGTGCAGACTGGACCGATTCACGCTTTCCTTGTGTTTTTGTTTTCGCTATCGGAGGATCCGGAGGACGAACTACCAACATTTCTCGCTCTACCAATTGTTTTTTCAAGTTTTGTAATCATTTGGGCAAATTTATTATTTTATTTTATTTTTCACCCCCCCCCCCCAATCCCTCCCCCCCCTATACATATACCGGTATGATATATTTATAGGTTGGGTTTGGCGTCGGTTTGCAACGACGCTGTAAAACACGCCACTCGCTGCGTGGAGGCTAGACAACGCAGGGTGCCGTTTTTTTTTGTTATTTGTTTTTGGCGGTCACCAAAGCTGGCGGTCGAGTAGATCATATATTGTGGCGGGGTGGAGAATCTTTGTTCCGCACAAGGGAATGGTCGTATCACGTAAGTGTTAATATGGTAAGGCGTCCGCGAGGCAGTTACATAGTAAAACCCATTGCTGTCTCCGGAAGTAGCCACACCAGAAATTAAATTAACTCATTGAAAGCTGTCGTCCATATGCAAGTCCGCCTCAAGAAGGCGGTTCTTAGCAGGATGCAGCTCACGCCTCCATGCGACTCGCCCAATACCTCACGGCGTTTCGGCTGGTGGCAAGCAATGGTCTGCCTGGTTGTGTGAAAACCCAACGGCGCTCCGTCCCGGCATTGTAGGGATGCGAGGGTCTATGGTCCATATGACTACGGCCGTGCACAACATGAGTACACCCCCCCCCCCCCCCCCCCCAATCCGTCTCAAAAGGGATGCGTGGTCAATGGTCAAATGACTAGCAGCGCAAGCAAAATGAGTACTCCCCCCCGCCCCGATCAATCAAGCAGCGGCAGTTGCTACGATATATTCTCGTCACTTGGACGCACGCTACGATATAAGGCGCACCAATTTGTTTCTGGACGGGGGTTAACTTTAGAAGCGCCAAACCTCACAAAAAAAAAACTGCTTTTGGAGGAAACTAGAGCCGATGAAAAATACCATGGCCTAAGGGCCCGAATTAACGAGTATAAAATAAATTCAATTTGGAAAAAAAAAACGCTTTTCATTGGTCAACACACAGACCAGCACCAAATATTATGCCCCAAGATCCTAATCTTTGGTGCTGGTGCGTGTGTTGACCAATGAAAAGCGGATTTGAATTAAAAAAAAATCCATATTGAATTTTTCTTCTTCGTTAAAACGGGCCCTAACTATACAACGAAAACTATTGCAACACAAGAATGAAATTCCGACGAGTTTGGGAAAACGTTTCAGCCAAAAAAAGGTATACCTTATACCTCTATCGTACCAAGCGTCCTTGTCACCCGTCAAATTTCCCCTCTGGTTGACATGAACCACCGAACCGGTCCTTACGTTTCCGGACAAAGAGGCGGTGTTCGTCCGTCAGAGTCTACGAGGGGGGGGCGCGCGCGCCCATCTGTCGTGATTCGACTTTATACATAAGGAAAATGGGAAAGGGAAAAGACGCATGCTTTGCCTTAAGGGAAGGAAGGGTGCACCGACAATGTTGTGAGGATTTTCTGAGGGACTCTCGATTGAGGATCTCTACACCTGCAGTAGACCAGAAAGTGTCTTCCAGAAAAAAATGGGCACGTAGCCCCTATATGAGCGATCAATCCTATGGTCTCTCATAGGTCTGAGACGAAAACGATCGCAAGAACAAAACGATGCTGGGTAGCTAGCTCCTGAGTTGAAAAGCCTCCCATCATTTTTATAAAACCATTCTGGCCCAAAAACGTGCTCGTACCTCTCTTATGGTATGTTTAGAACGCGTCGATTTTCAAGTAAACCAAACAAAGCTCACGTGATTCGGCTCCTTCGGGTGACGGTGGCCTCCTCCACCTGCAGGCAGACGTCTTCCACCGCTCGCTTGTGCGCTCCGAGCTTGGCGTCGACTGCCTGCGGAAAACGAGTGCAAGAGGCCCGCGTTCAAGACCGAAGTGTTGCAAGACCGCGTAAATAAAGACCGCGCCCAGAGACCGAAATTGAAAAAAAAAAAAGAGAGGTGAGCGTTTTTGCATACACGCGACTGTGACCGCGCAGTAGGAGTGTATCCCCGCCTCGTAGTTAGTGCTTGCTGCAGACGCCCTTTTCTCACCGGGATTGATTCACAAGGTCGTTGAGTATTCGGGTCTGCTACATGTATGTAACAGTTTGCGGAAGAGTTTTTTGTTTTTGTACTTTTTTTTGCCGAGGGCCTGTGCAAGCCTTTGCGGGCCCCTTGCCTTTTTTGCACACGAGATGAAAGCGACGCTTTCCTGTGCGAGTTGTTTTTGCGATGTGTGACCTCGCCAACAGCTGGCGCGAACTCAACCAGACTGCTGTGCATACATCGCAGTTTGCTTACAACCATGAGAGAAAGAAAAACGGCCCCAAGTACTGGCATAACCCACAGGATACGAAGGATTCCTGTGGTGGAGTCTATACGTATAGATATGATGGGGACATTCTTAGGATTCTTAGGAGAAGTTGATGTCACACCCCTCAAATGAGTTGCAACATACATGATGGATTAGGGGAACCGGAATAATATAAATGTGCTTGGTTCCCCCACTGTCTAACCACTGCTCCGTGTACCCGCATCGTTTTACAGTGCGGTAAACTGTAACCAAGATGATAGGACAACACCCCTCTCCGTCAGACGAATTTTCCACAGCCGACTTTCGACATACGCTGCAATAGATAGGCGCAACCACGCGTTTGCCTTGGAAGGGGAGTGGCTTGAGGAACCCTATATATATACTGGGGGAAAACAAAGCGCTACCCGACGCATAACCCCATGGTATTAACCCATTCAGAACTGAAAAAAACATATGCCACACTAATTCCAAGTAGTTTGTCCCCTAATATGTGGGACCAGTTCTTAAGGGGTTTAAGTACTCAATGAAAATATGGCAACACAAAAAAACGAAAGTACGGCAGGTTTTTGGGACAAGGAACCGATCAACTTCAGAAAACGTATCAGCCAAAAAAAGGTATACCTATATACCTCTATCATAGCACGCGTGCTACGATGATAGAGGTAGCAGTTTTTGGCTGAATCGTTTTCTGAACGATCGGGCTCCTTAAACCCAAATTCGTCGTTTTTTCATTTTTTTGTGACGAATAATGTTTCAGAGTATGCTTCGGTCCTGAGATTTCTCATCCGGCAGCACTTCTATTTTTTCCTCCTAAACCATTGTTCCGGTGAGGTATGACGTCCCTTAAGTGACCACCCTTAGAAGGCAAAAACATGGTGCACCTCTATCGTAGCATGCGTCCATAGCACGCGTCTTTCTCCAAGACCGGCCTTAGGGAGGACGCACCCAACGAAAATGGTTGTCTTTGGGAAGCTGTCGTCGAGGAAAATTCCATAAACGCATCGCTCGCCGTGTGCTTGCGCTCTCTCTCTTGTCTCGAGGTTCGCCCCGAGGGGGGGGTGTGTTCTTTTTACCACCCGGGGGTGATAAGGTATTGAGGTAGGTCGCACAACAATCTATGTACGTATTCGTATACGCCACGCCGTCCTTAACCTGGGAGAACCTATCAACGGACGAGGCGAGGCACAGAGAGGCCATCTTGATGAAACCGTACAGTTTACGGTATATAGGCCGCACAATAAACTATGTATACGCGTCGCGCCTCCCATAAGGTGGAAGAACCATCAACGGAGGAGGCACAAAGGCCATCTTGATCGGGTCGCTGTACAGGATACGGTAGGCGTACGTATGCTACGCGTCATCCATAACGTGGGAGAGCCGTCAACGGGCGAGGTGAAAGGGCCAAACAGCGACAGGCCGACCTCCTCCACCCCCCCCCCCCCCCCCCTCCACTTTTCCTTTTGTTGGAGCATTCCGTTTTTCGCTTTACTTCGTACCGATATATCGTTAGGGGTATCAATGAGGCCTCTACAACCGCTTCCTATTTTGTTTTCGGCGCTGTTGTAGGGGGTTGATCACGACGGAAGCTGTCTAATCTCTCTCTTTCTCTCTCTGTGTGTGCACAACCAAAGAGGCTTTCACCGACCCAGGGGGACGACAAACATTTAGGCATCCCCCGCTTTTTAGGCCTCTAAACCGCTTCTTACTTTTTTTGGTGGTGTTGTTGGGGTTGGTCCCGACGGAAGCTGTCTAATCTCTCTCTCTCTCTCTCTCTCTATCTCCCTGTACAACCAAAGAGGCCTTCACCGACCCCGGGGGACGACAAACATCTAGGCACCCCCCGCTTTTTTTGTGGTTTCCCAAAACTGACAGCTGCTTGAGGGGACCCCATGTACCCACCTTCCAGAAAAGGTCCTTCGTCGATAGCGCCTGCAGGCCAGCTTCCACCTTCCTGAGGACAGTCACGATCCCCACCCCAGACCTCTGCAAGGTGACCACCTTTTGCGCCATGGCGTCTCCCTGACGTCGAAGGGCACTCCCGAGGGAGGACAGCCGCCGCTCGGAGTGGTCGCCGTTGTTGCTTCGACGGCCTACTCCGCCACCGCCGCTGCTGCGGGACCCTGAGCGGCTGCCACCTCGGCCCTCGCTGCTCCCGTCCGTTTCGAAGTCCTGCACGTACGTAAAAAAATGAAACGGCAAAGGTAAATATAACGAAAGTAACTAAGTTCGTTGAATAATGTATCCCATCCATCCCCTACGTACTCCTATCTTTTCATTATCTTGTTGGAAATTCGACAAACCGCGATAATAATAATACGGCAAAGGTAAATGTAACGAAAGTACGTAGCTCATGCCAATACATAGTTGATCCCATCCATCCCCCACGTACTCCTATCATTTCAACACCTGTTTGGAAATTCGACAAGCCACAATGTATACAAATAAAAAGGATGGATGTGGACTGAATTAATTAATTTTGTAAACGTTTTAATAGTATAGGGGTATTACACGAGCACATATGATACAAGAGATAATCCATGTGCCCCTTTCGTGTGATCTGATGTTTTACGTACATGTATTTTGTATTGTCGTAACGATAGTGTGGATGGGGGTAGATGGAATTAATTCATTAACTACTTAAGCTAGTGGGGATTCACTAATTTAGCGAAAGAGGGAGAAGAATATAGAGGTGAATGGAATTAAACAAGAGTAATGGCTTGGGGCTACGCAGTGTAGATGTAATACTCTTTTTACAGAAGAGGGACGATCGGGTAAACCCGCCGGGTACTCGGGTAGTAAACGAACGGGCAGCACCCCTAGGTTGCCGATTGCGGGAAACCATCCTATGGACAAAACATTGTACTAACTATACATAAATGTTATATATAAATGTATACATATATATATACAAATGTTTAGCGAAATTATTTAATTTTGCAAACGGGGGAGAACAATATAAAAGGCAGTTAGCTGCGAGCTTATAAGGGAGAAACTCAGACCACGCGCGGGCACCTTGACCTTCCCGTATCTGTTGTTCGAGGGGTCCAGAAAAAAACCCGAAACATATTCAGGTTGTGATGTAAGGAAACGTTCAACCCCTTAATAAGAACTGGTCCCACGTTTTTGGGGACAAATTACTTGAAATTAGCGTGGTATAAGTGTTTTCAGTTCTGAATGGGATAAGGTTGATATTCACGTTATTATGATGCAAGGAGAAGGTTAAGAATGTTTTTTGTTTCCTTCTTCGCCACCGCCGCTACGTACGTACGGAAACCAGCGCGGCAACAAAAAACACACACCCACTCACATACACCTCGGCTTTCCCTACTTTCGTCCGCATCAAAAGAGTTCCCGCACACACACGCAGTAGTCAGCGGCGCGCAGAGCAGAAACCTCACGACTACGGGTCACCCGGGCACGTCCGTGTTGTCAACCCCCTTTTTTCGAAGCGCTCTCAAGAACGAGCGCTACGATTGAGGTTTGCACTTTTTTCGCCTGAAACGTTTTTTCGCCTGAAACGTTTTTTCGTTCTTGACCCCAAAAATCCTGTGCCGGATTTTTTTTGTTTTGTTTCATTGGTGTCGGCGCTATTCCTACGAGGTTTATCATTTTTTTTTATTATTATATATATATTATTTATTATATATTTTTTTTATTTTCATTATATATTTTTATTTTATATATTTTTTTATTTTTATATATTTTTTATTAATATATAGATTTTTTATAGCTGAGGGTCGTTGGGATTTTGTTCATCGGGTGTATGATAGCACCTGTCCCCCCCCCTCAAAATTTTCTGTTTTTTTTTGGTAGATTGTTGAGGTGTTGTAGAGCTTCTCTTTAACCCATTCAGAACTGAAAAAAAAATTTCCGCCAACTAATCCCAAGTAGTTTTGTTCTCTAACTCTCGAAATTCGTGTGGACCAGTTCTTAAGGGTTAAGTTGACCCACCACCCTCGAAAAAAAAAAAAAATACACACACCACTACAACATGGTAGCCACCTTAACCGTACGGTAGCATGCTTCCAAGATAGGGACCAAACCAAAAAATAACGTATTTTGGGACTTCTGTTGCAATTCGATCGGATCGACTTTCCCTCGCCCCAAAGTACAAATGCCTTCTCGGTGATTCTTTTTTTTACCAATCAGATGAAACTTCAATTCGATTCATAAAAAAAAAAAACGATTTTAAATCGGTTCGATATGAAACTTACCTTCGTTAATACGGGCCCTAAGGGCACCGAGGAACTACCCAATAAGTAATACGCATTACAAGGCATGCCTTATCGTTGGAATACAGTTATCAATACCGTAATTTTAAAATAGTACTATATTAAGGGCAGCGGCCAAAAACAGGTACACCTGGTCCGTTCGGGGCCAAAAACAGGTACATACTAAAATCAAGTTTAAAGCGCACCCCACGAACCTGCCGTTCCTTGCAATGCAAAGTAGAGTTTTTTTCATGCTCTTCGTGCTCGCCCGGTGGCTACGTATACGAGTAGCTGCTATTAATAGTACGAGGAACGAACGCCTGCTGCTGTATTCTCCCTTCTCAACTTTTGTGACACCCCTGGTATTCCAAGTCAACCACAATCCCGAAGGGGAGCCTTCTATCTCGTATTATTTCGGCGGAGGTGTGCAGGCAGATATGTGTGTGTGTCGCTCGAGTGGCGTGTATTGCGAGGTGCGAAGGGAGAAGGGGGTCTCCACGTACGTCGGCATTTGTACAGGGGGCATAGGGTGGAACTATGAAGGGCCTCTGATTGGCTTAAAAACGACAAAAAAAAAGGTGAAAGTCAAGCAGAGTAGACAACATCAGGTATACCTGAGTTTTAAAGAGGCAAAAACCGGTACAACGAGTTTTGGACCAATGGCAGGGCACGTGGAGTGCATTTTTGACTTGATTTTAAGTATGTACCTGTTTTTGGCCGCAAACGGACCAGGTATACCTTTTTTTGGCCGCTGCCCTTAAGAAAACAATGGCCCGTCGCTGAATTTATGGTCGTCGTTTTTTATCGCCATTTATATTTTTTAATCCTGAAGTCCCAAGAGGGGGTTTAAAGGGAATCATTAAAAAAACGGAAACATATGTAATACGATTAGGGTAAGGACACCGAGTATCCCTCGTCAGGTCAGCCTGTTGAACAGGTACTCGTTGGTACTCACGTGTGCTGTTTGCTTAGAGATAGAAGAAGAGCAGCTTTATTCCTTTTCCCCACGATGGAAGACTGAAAGCATGCTTGGTGGTTGCTATGAACCACCTGGGAACCCCCTTGTTCCCATCTAATATACGCCTTCCAAGTACTACCAATACGATTATTATACCTGATACCAGGGATTTACCAACGTTTCCACATCATTCCGGCAGTACCATAACACAGACGCTGGATAAGGGTGGCGCCTAATTGTTTTTGAGGCTCTTCATTTGATGATAGTATAGGAACCTCTATATCTCCACCCCCCAAAAAACTGATTTTGGAGAAAATCGAAAAGTGCAACTCGATGGACAAAATCCCAAAGCCTAGGTTATTGTTGTGGGGGGAAAAAAAAAAACGAAAACGAAAACGAAAAATAAGATGGTATTTCGACAATATTGGGGTTAAGGAGCATACAACAAATAGTTAGTCATGAGCTTTTGCCTCAAAAGGCAAAAAAATGTGCTACCCCTAACGTAAAACGCCTCCTGTAGCGGATGAAACCTATCGCTTCCCCCCCTACTACTGTACGAAGCCATGGCGGGGCGCTACTACCGTACGAGTAGCCATGGCAGGGCGTTGCCTCTGTGATACCTGGTCGACCACCATTGTGCGGAGGGCGTCTTGCACCTCCGTTCGCAGGTCCTGGTTCGCTTGCCTGCCAGCGGGAGAGAACAGAGCGTAGCCACATGTAGAGTTGGTTTCCCCCCCCCTCCCATGCCTCGAAAGGGTATATACATTTATATTATTATTCCATTTGCCATCTGACAAATGTGCACAGCTCTTGTTCCAATCGCACCGTTCACATATGCCCATCAATCATACCTGAACACTTGCCTATCAATCATACCTGAACACTTGCAGTCCCCCTTACGAATGCCTTTAACTACCACTCCTCACCGACGCTTCACCAAGAAAATATGAAAGGGTGGCATGTACTTGTGCCTTTCAATCAATATACATCGGAGGAGCACGCGGGATTGTCATCCTATATATACCTCAACAAAACTCACGTTTCTTGTTTTTTTTTTGCGCATATAAACGAAAGTTCGAGGTAGACCTGAAACGAGAATGTGTCGATTATGTCTGGGAGTGAGTTTTGCAAAAAAAAAAGCAGGAACTGCACAAAGTCAATCAGCGCAAAATAAACCAATTCAAGAGAGGGACTTGGTGCTACTCATGCGTGTGCCTAGGAGAAGGGTGGAGCGAGCATTGGAGAATCGTGGGTAACGCAACGTGCCGAGCCGCATGGAGGGCATGGTAAGCCTGCGGTTCATGTGACGCCTGCGCTCCCTGTGAACATGCTGATAAAAACAGTGAAAAAACACTGTTGTTTTTTTGCGAGCTCAAATTGGCGAAAAATTGGCCGTTTCGGCCCCAAGCAGAGGTCACATTTACTTGATGATCAACAGGACCCTATGCTCTGATAACCATCGAAATTCGCCGCTCAGTGCAGCTGTCGACGCCTATATGCTCCTCTCCCATATATATATATACATATTTGTCTAGCGAAATACCTGTCTCTTATACACATCTGAATTAAACAAGAGTAATGGCTTGGGGCTACGCAGTGTAGATGTAATACTCTTTTTACAGAAGAGGGACGATCGGGTAAACCCGCCGGNATCAATCCCGGACCCGATTCCTCTGTGCGAGCCACCTCCGGTCAACCATCGGAGAGGGCGGCAAAAGCCAGCTAGAAAATCGAAAGTTGACGCGCAGCGAGGAAAACTGCCGAAACGCAAGCAGCGCCAGTAGGGAGAAACGCCGCCAATAGGGAAACACGCCTCCAATAGGGAGAAACGTCTCCAATAGGGAGAAACCCGAGTATATAGTGTGCATATATAGCCCTTTTCGCCATCGGAAAACTGAAATTAAGAGTGTGTCCACGGTAGAGAGAGGCACCATGTTTTTTTGTGTTATTTTTTCCTGAAGCTCCTCACTTGAGTAGGTCTATACTAATACTAAGTTAAAAAAAAAACTGATTTTGGAGGGAGAATAAAAGTGCTACGAGTACATACTCGTACCCGACGAGCGGTGCCATGGCCGCCCAAGTATACAACGAAACGAAAAATATGGCAACACAGGAATGAAGTTCGGAAGATTTTGGGTTTCAGCCAGAAAAAGGTATAGCTATATCGTCCGAAAACGTTTTAGCCAAAAAAAGGTACCTGGTATACTGTAGTGTCTGTATCACGCCTTGAACCCTTGTAACGCCGGCTCTGCTCCACTGCGTGCTGCACCCACAGGTCATGACCCCAAGGTGCTCAAGGCTCTACCGATACAAGTAGTATACCCCTTGCGTTGATTTCATTGTGCTACTTTTTTCCGTACGCACAAAAACCCCATATTCTCTCTCGTGGAGCCCACCTCGCTACTTGTTCGCGCTTTTCGCCTTCGGAAAAAGCGTCAGTTTTTTTGTTGGCGAGAAAATCTGATAGTGGACGCAACGGAAAACTTGTCAAAAAACAAAAACAGGCGAAGCGAAAACACCCGAGAAGCGGGCGAGTGTAGTCTACAGTAGCAATTTCGCCCCCTTGACGCAGGCTACGGTAGCCTGCATGCAGGTGCACCATGTTTCTGCCTTCTGAGGGTGGGTGGTCACTTGAGGAGCTCTATACTAATAGCAAGTCAAAAACTGATTTTGAAGGAAAATAAAAATGCCACCCGACGAACCCATACCATGGCCTAAGGGCCCGTTTTAGCGAAGAGAAAAAAAAAAATGGAAAAAAAAAAACAAAAATCCGCTTTTCATTGGTCAACACGCGCACCAGCACCAACGATTAGGATCTTGGGGGGGGGTGATGGTGCGTGTGTTGACCAATGAAAAGCGAATTTGAATTTTATTTTTCCCAAATTGAATTTATTTTATACTCGTTAATATGGGCCCTAAGTATACAATGAACAATTTTTCAACAACAAAAAAAAATGAGAAGTCCGACGATTTTTTGGGTTAAGGGGCCCCCATCATCCAGAAACGATTTCAGCCAAAAAAAGGTATACCTGGTATACCTCTATCGTAGCACGCGTCCCAAGGTTCGGACAAAAAAAATCGTCAGTCAGTGATGTTTTTGCTCACTCGCAAGATCCCTTCAGGTCGAGATGTCCTTGTCTCAGGCCGTCGATGTCGATAGCGTTCGCCCTGACAAAGGGGGGGGGAGGGGGGGCGTACTCATTTGTTGCTTGCCTTAGTCATTTGACCATTGACCAGGGGGGGGGGGTCAGAGAAAGAAGATACACCGAGCACCGTTGAAAACAAGGATCGATCCGTTGTGTGTTGTATGTATTCAGTGGGCACCCCCGAGTTGTAAGAGCATCCCCCGTGACAAATATGTTATGCTTAATAAGCGCTCCTACCCCTTTCAGAACGGACAAATATGATCCCACACTAATTCCAAGTACTTTGTCCCCGAATACGTGGGACCAGTTCTCAAGGGGTTTAAGTACACACTTAGTATTGCTCTTATCTGTAGTGGGAAATATGTAGCTTTTTAGTATCGTATATGACAGTGTATATCACACCCCCTGGGGTGAATTTCAAAGCCAATTTTCTCCCTAACCAGGGGGGCACAGACAACGAAAAAGGCGGCTTTCGGGGCATCTATCTCGTCGAGACCTTTCCATAGACGGATCGCTCGGGGTTAGCGCTCGACCGGTCGTCGAGGAAATCAGCGTTGAAATTCCTCCGAGGGGGTGTGGTATACAGCAGTGTCATATACGGTAGGTGGGACAAGCCGTTTTAACCGCTCTTACCTCGACACTGCTGTTATCTCGGGTGCTGTGAATCGGGGGTGCCCACGGCAGCTTGCAGAAAGTAATGGTTATTGCATACTACAACCTCGCTGTCGGCTATTACCGGGGGCCATAGTAAATAGGACCTATGATACACACAAAAACCTGTATATTTACCTATTTTTTACTAACAATATTTGGTCCTATTTACTGTGGCCCTCCTCCGTAATAGGACACAAGCGTCCACTGGCGGCACTAGCGGGGGCGACGTACTTCTGCTTCAAAACATCCACGTAGACGAGGCGCTGTACTCTGATCCCCATGCGTACTCCCTGTGTACGTTTGTGCATCGAAACAATCCTATTGAATCAACAATGCTATATATATACACACTCCGTATCTCGAATATCCTATCGGTCCGCGCGACACGGTCTCATAGCATTCATTGGCTCGTAGCGTGGTCGTTACGATCCGCCCACATGAGCTCAACCCTAGTGCCTAAATCACATCGTAGTGCCACAGCAAGTGCGCTCGAGTTTAGGATGATACACGTAGCGCGAAACGAAACGAGGGGGGGTGTACTCATGTCGTGCACGGCCGTAGTCGTATGACCATAGACCCTCGCATCCCTACAATGCCGGGACGGAGCACGTTGGGTTTTCACCAACCAGGCAGATATTGCTTGCACCAAGCGCGAAGCGCCGTGAGGTATTGGGCGAGTCGCATGGAGGGTGAGCTGCATCCTGCTAAAAACCGCCTCTGAGGCGGACTTGCATATGGACGACAGCTTCAATGAGTTCATTTAATTTCGGGTGTGGCCAATTCCTGAGACAGCAATGGGAGCACTACGTAACTGCCTCACGGGTGCCTTACCATATACACACTACGTGATACGATCATTCCCCGTGTGCGGAGCACAGGTTCTCCACCCCGCACAAATGATCTAACTCGACCGCCAGTATGGGTGACCGCCAAAAAAACGAAACAAAACAAAAACAGTACCCTGGTTGTCTAGATCACGCAGTGAGAGGCGTGTTTTACAGCGTCGTCGCCAACCGACGCCAACCCAACCTATAAATATATCATACATTTATTACAGAGGGAGGAGGGGTATTCGTTTCAAGGTGGGAGAGAAAATGCCCCGGTAGGGGTGACGGCTTGTTATTCTCTAAGCTCCCCACATGAGGAGCTTAATCATTCTATCTTCACCCGAAATATGGGCTTCCAAGAAAATTATTCGCGCAACGCCTGACCAAGATTTTCTACGCGTTAACTCCCGAATCAGTCGCACTACATATATCCTACTGTAGCAATAGTACCGTGCCACCCGGTAGTCACCACTCGCTGGAGGGGTATACTAATAGTCAGTCAGAAAACATTCGCCTCAGAAGGCAAACACTAATTCCAACCCCTCTACGGGTATACCGTGGGATGGGTGGAAAACGAGAAGGTACGTATATACGCACATTCCTAAACATGTTTTCCGTGAGCATTTCGTTTTTGGTCGACCGACCGACCGACCGACTGACTGCTGTCGGTCGGTCGGTCGGTCGGTCGGTCGGTCGGTCGGTCGGTCGTTTTTTTGTTCATTGTTTTTTCATTGTTTTTGTTTGGGGGGGGGGGGGGGGGGGGGGGGGGGGGGGGACGAACAATCGCCGCCGCACCTGGTGCTTCACGGCCTCTTCCAAACGCCGCCCCATCCTCGCCTCCGCCTGCTGCAGCGTCGTGTCGCCCTCGGCCGCACGCGTTGCCGCCGCCGTCGCACCCGCCACCGCCTTCTCGGAGGCCGCTCGCGCCTGCAATATCGCGTTTTTTTGTGCCTGTGAAAGGGCCGAGAGGTGTTCAACAAGCGGTAGAGGGGGGGTGGGGAAGGGGTACTCATGTCATCCATGGCCGTAGTCGTATGACAATACATAGTCCAACGCGAGGGGGGGGTGGGGAAGTCTGTACTCATGTCGTGCACGGCCGTAGTCGTATGACCATAGACATAGACCCTCGCATCCCTACAATGCCGGGACGGAGCACGTTGGGTTTTCACCACCAACCAGGCAGACATTGCTTGCACCATAGGGGGGGGACCATAACCAATTGGTTTTTTTACTTTTAGGAGACATGTGCACAGACTACACCACAAATATTGTTTTGCCCCGCACTCCCCCTCGCCCCCTCCTCAGTTGTTTCCCCGTTCACCTCGGCGTCGTCCTTGGCGGCCTTAATGTGCCGTCGCAGCTCTGACGCCAGGTTGTCCGTCGCCTTGCGGGCGTCACCCCTCGCCTTGTGTACCTCGGCCTTCACCTATTCCTCTCGTGTACGTGGCGGTGGGGTTCAGAGCGGAGTTAGCACTATTCTTCTCGGAGCCATGAATTTCCAAAAACTTATCCAGTGTTTCTTTCGCTCATTTTTTCATGTATTTCCATATATTTTCTATTTCCCCCCCCCAAAAAAATGTTTGAATGCGAAGCCTTCCAAATATTTTGCCCCTCTGTTAAATTTCCAAACTTTGGAAATGTTTCCCTGTGTTCCCTGTTTTCCCTTTTTTTTTTTTTTCTTGTGCACAAATATTAGGAATTTTATTGGAAATTTCTAGGAAACGTTGCTCGATAAGAACGACCCACAGTGCTGCATTGGGAGGCGTGCTACTAGAGGGGCACGTGTATAGCACATTCCAGCCAAAAGCATTATGATTGGCGGGGAGGCTCCTTGACTGATACGGTAGTGCCGGTCCCCTCTATAGTGCCGGTATGCGCTAGTCGAAAATATCGGCACTAAAATAGCGGCAACCGGCACTATATACTCCGCGCACTAACTACCGCACTTGGTGGTTCCCAGCTGTGCCAAGCGATTTCCACAGGCAGGCACTTGTAACGGGCAAACCGGCAGAGTACTCAATCGGCACTATCTATAGAGGGACCACTGCTATTAATAGTATCGTATTACAGTGTTTTGCTATAGTATTCGTCACATACTTGCCCAGGTCACGGGATTGTTCGTCGTGTTAATCTTTCATTTTTTTTTAATCTCAGAGTCAGTTTTTGGGGGAGGTATACTAATACGAAGTAGTAGAATAAGTATACTAGTATTAGTGTAAGTACAGTAATAGTAATGTAAGTGTACTAATAGTAGTACTTCGTATAAGTACACCAATAGTAACATAAGTGTACTAAGAGTAGAACAAGTACATCCATAGTAGCATAAGTGTACTAATAGTATCATAAGTGTACTAATAGTAGGATAAGCGTACTAATAGTGGCATACGTGTACTAATAGTAGCATAAGTGTACTAATAGTAGCATAAGTGCACTAATAGTAGTATGAAAGCTCCTCTTCCACGTCCAAACGGGGCTTGATCGAAACAGAGATCTATCCTACTTGATGCCTAGCATGTATACGCACAAATTTCCTAAAGACAGGAACTCCTTGTGACGACTTTTGCTGTCTACTCGTACGCACAATGGATGAAACACGAACTAGTTAATGTCTTACCGTCTACGAAACCATTCTCTTGAAACAGTACTTCGCTTGATGTATGTTGCTGTCTAGGCACATCATTGCGCTGAAACATGCATCAATTTTGATGCCTTGCTGTCTACGTGCATTTTTGGCAACAGGGCGCGGCACCCGTTGGCTGGGCTGACACTAACTTGGCGACGCATGCTACGGTAGAGGTTCACCATGTTTTTATTCTGAGCGTGGCCGCTTGAGGAGCTCTATACCTGCAGTAGCCTGCACACTGATTTTGAATGGAAATAAAAGTGCCACAGTATTAATATCATATATACCTAATGAACCATCCCATGGCCTGAGTACGAAAGGAACAAATATGGCAACACAAGAATCAAGAAAGGCCGACGAATTTGGGTGAAGGAGCTCCGTTATTCAGAAAAAACAAAACTGCCAAACCGTGCAACCTCTATCGTAGTAGCACGCTTCTTGCATCGCTTCTGCCTTTTGTGGGGTACGTACCCCCTGGGTGTCCTTGGGGGAGATTGGCGCTATCTATCCATCTGCTTCGCAGCATTGCTCACATTCAGTTTCGTACGTGGCGGCCTCGGTGCTTAACGGTGCAGCCAGATGCAATGGTTGGGATCAATTCAAGCCCTAAGTGCCGCCCAACCACAGCTAGAAAACGCGAATACGGGCGTAAAACATCGTACCCATGTAACCAGCATTTGAAGCACTCCACCCAGAACGTGGTAATTTCTACTGCCGTGTGCCCCGACAATGGCTCTCACTGCATCGACGTGGGTGGCACTTCCCCCTTCGGGTTCGTCGTGCCACTACCGAATGCAGTGGGGGGAAAATGGAACATTTCCGCGTCCCACTTATACAGAGGAAGAAATCCCTACAATGCTTGACACCTACCGAAAAAATGTCAGATGCCGGAGAAAGCCGCCTTCGCCCGAAAGGAAGACTACAAAACGCGCAAGACTCCCACAACCGCAAAAAATACCCGTACGTATCTGCGCAGCCCTGTATGTATATGATATCAGCATTCGCTGTGCGTGCCGTACATACGACTGTCCCGTGCTGCATGCTGTGGATGTACGCTGTGCGCTGCAGCGGGTGGTATATATATATATATGTATGTATATGCTGTACTCGTAGCCGCTCGCTATTCGTCACTCGCATCATGCAGGTCCATACACAAAGAAGAGCGGTAAGCAAGCCCTCTCTCTGCGCTGCTGAAAGCGCAGATCTACCCCCCAATGGTCAAATGACTAAGGCAAGCAACAAATGAGTATCCGCAGAGCCCCTGCCCCGGACCCCACCCCCAGGCCCCTCACGCGCCTTCGCTTCGGCCTCGCACGGGCTATAGCCTCTGCCTCCTTTCTGGCCTCGGCCAGCCCTTCTTGTCGCGACTCCCCCACCAGAACCCGCGTGGCGGCACACTCGCCGTTAGCGTCCGCCGCGAGGAAGACGGAAGACTGCATCTCAGCATCCCAGATGAGACTCATGTTGCGACGATGTGCCACTTCCGTGCAAGCTCTGAGTGCTTTCTTCGCAGGGTTCGACATCCATAGGCTTATCGCTGCAAATAGTATCGTAGTTCACCGGGGGTTAGGGTGGGTGGTAGGAAGGTGAGGAAGGGGAGGGGGGGGAAAGACGCGTGCTATTCACGATCTCACAGTTGTGGCTTTCATTTTTTTCGCTATACGATATATAGGGGTACGTAATACTTTTTGGGCCGAATTTTTCTGACTAACGCAGGGGAGCAGCACGAAAAACAAAACCATCGAACCTATAATACACTTTTTAATGTCGAGAGGTAGGCAGCGGGGGGAGGCGGGGGGGGGGGGTGTACTCATGTTGTGCACGGCCGTAGTCATATGACCATAGACCCTTGCATCCCTACAATGCCGGGACGGAGCGCGTTGGGTTTTCACCAACCAGGCAGACATTGCTTGCACCAAGCGCGAAACGCCGTGAGGTATTGGGCGAGTCGCATGGAGGGTGAGCTGCATCCTGCTAAGAACCGCCTCTGAGGCGGACTTGCATATGGACGACAGCTTCAATGAGTTAATTTAATTTCTGGTGTGGCTACTTCCGGAGACAGCAATGGGTTTTACTATGTAACTGCCTCGCGGACGCCTTACCATATTAACACTACGTGATACGACCATTCCCCTTGTGCGGAACAAAGGTTCTCCACCCCGCACAAATGATCTACTCGACCGCCAGCTTTGGTGACCGCCAAAAAAAAATAACAAAAAAAAACGGCACCCTGGTTGTCTAGCTCACGCAGCGAGTGGCGTGTTTTACAGCGTCGTTGCCAACCGACGCCAACCCAACCTATAAATATATCATATATTTATATGACGGGGGGGGGGGGGGTACTTCATTTTCATGCATGGCCCTAGTCGTATGACCATAGACCCTCCCTCGCATCCCTACAATGCCGGGACGGAGCATGGGGGGGTGGGGGTGTACTTCATTTTCATGCATGGCCGTAGTCGTATGACCATAGACCCTCGCACCCCTACAATGCCGGGACGGAGCANGTACTAGATATCCATGCATGACCGTAGTCGTATGACCATGCCCCTCGCATCCCTACAATGCCGGGACAGAGCATGGGCGGGGGGGGGTCTCGTGCGTATTGTTTCTTTGTGATTCAAAATCCCTACAATGCCGGGACAGAGCATGGGCGGGGGGGGGGTCTCGTGCGTATTATTTCTTTGTGATTCAAACCACAGCAGTTGGGACAATGCGCCGCTGAACGAGAGGAAGAGAAAGAGGGCTCCAACCGAGGCCCTGCTATTCTGCAGCAAAGTGACGATCTCTCGTCCTTACCGGCGTGTGCAAGAGCGACGTCGACCCTCCTGCAGCAAGACTTGCTGATTGGCTGTGAGGCATGGAAGGGTGGCCGCGTAACACAATGCGTGGGATCAAGCTGAGCACAGGACCTGCGGCTTTGACAACGTCCAGCCTTTTTTGTTTTGTTTTTTTTCCGACGTGTATCTTTGGGCGGGGTTTCCCCACGGGGCATCTCAGGCGTTTTCTTTGCCCTCTCGGTGACACGGTTACCGCAGCGGCTAAAACGGTGTAATTCCATTGGCTAAGCGCTACTAATAACAAAAGAGGATGTTGACGGAAGGAGCGGGTGGTCGAAGGGAAAGAGAAAACCGCCCTCAAAAGTGCTCCACGATAGGCTACGGCAGGGAGTGGCAACACTTTTCGGCCCAACCATTTAGGATTGATGGCGCATTCCCAAAACTGAGGAGAGCTTCCCAAACAACTGTCGTTTCTGTTTTTTTCACAATGTTTTGTGACGTATATACATTAACCCTACTGCTGTACGTACGTGGATCGTTGTTAGGTTATTTTTAGGCGTACACTTTTCGTTTAATAAAGCCGTTTCTGGCCTACTGCAGGTGTAGAGCTCCGCAAGCGAGGAGCCTCATAAGGAAAATTCTCAGAAAATTGGAGGCGCACGCCTACCTTAAGGTAGCATGCGTCACCTACCATGTACATATATACATATATACATATATACATATATACATATATACCCTCCAAACAATCAGTGCCTTGGCACAAGATCAGCGACTTGACACTGACAAAAAGACAAGGGGGATACCGTACGTACTCGTACGTACAACATGTGGGGTTGGACAAAGCGTTTTAGAACAGTACTTTCTACTGGCGTTCGCGTCCTCTTTTCAAGCAGACCGCGGCGGCGGCGGCGGCGGTGGCGGGCGGCGGCGGAAACGTCGTTCGAGGGCGCGCCCCATCGAAAAAAACAAGCCCACTTTTCTTGCCTGCATCGCCTGGTCGACAGTTTCCACCTCTTCCGTGAGAGCTAACAGGCCGGCCTCCGCGTCGTTCAGCCGCGCCTGCGTCTCTTCGAAGGAGGAGGCGATAACATCTTGCCGGTCTTCCTTCTCTTCCATGCACGCCTTGAACGTCTCGTAGTCCTCCTTGTGTGGGGCATAAGGGGTATAGGGGAGGCAAGAAGACAGGCGTAAGGTTGGCGCGGGTTACGCGGTGTGGAGAGGGCCCAGGTGAGACACGCAGGGAGGGAGGGAGAGAGGGAGGGAGGGAGGGGAGGGAGGGAAGGGAGGAGGGAGGGAGCGGCGGCGGAGGGAGGGAGGGAGGGAGGGAGGGAGGGAGGGAGGGAAGGAGGAGGCATGCATGCACTTTAGAAACCTTGATATGTTCGAGCGAAGCACGGGATGAACAACCACTCCAGTCGAAAAAAGCTCCGTGTGCCAAAGGGATGGACGGCATAAAGCCCCCACCATGATAGTACGCCGCCGGCTCTCGAACAATAGCCTCAAGCCGACGGGCACGCGCCTTCAGCGGGTTGCCCAGGGGATGAAACTTCTTCGTACCCCCCCCCTCCCGCTGACAGCTAGATGGTTGCCACAGGCGGCGAAACAGGAAAGGGGTGAGATTATCAAAAAGGTTCTATGTAATATATAGAAACAACATGATGAGCGCCCAACTGAACTGTTGGAGATGTCTCTATTAGAAGTAGGAGCGGTGCTCCGTCTCGAAAGGGATGCGTGGTCAATGGTCAAGTGGCTACGTCAAGCAACAAATGAGCATGCCCCCCCCCACCCCCTGAAATACCTGACGTGCTCCGTTCCGGCAATTATAGGGATGCGACGGCCTATGGTCTTACGACTACGGCCATGCATGCCGTGTGGCTAATGAGTACACCCCCCCCACTCTGACATGCCTGGTCGGTGAAAACCCGACATGCTCCGTCCCGGGGCATTGTAGGGGTGCGAGGGTCTATGGTCATACGACGACGGCTATGCATGAATATCGAGTACACTCCCACCCCCCCCCTGACATGAGTATATCCCCCCGTCCCCAGTCCCCGCATTTTACATGCCTGGAGGGCTTCGAACGCGGCCATTTTGACGTGCACCCCGGCGTTCTTCCGCTCTTCCTCCCGCAGCAAGTTCTGCACCACTTCCGTCACCGCCTTCACGAACGCCTGGTTGGGGTCGGTGTCGCTCCCATCCGAGTCGTCCTCCAGCAGGCTAGCGGCGCTGTGATGGATTGTTTATTGTTTGTATGTCGGTCGCGCCAGGAAATAAAAAGTCGGGGGTTGGTTGGTCGGTCGGTCGGTTGGTCGGTTGGTCGGTCGGTCGGCGTCGGTTGGTCGGTCGGTCGGTCGGTCGGTCGGTCGGTAGGTAGGTCGGTCGGTCGGTCGGTCGGTCGGTCCGTTCGGGGTACGAGCCTATCACCGGCAATCAACCGCGTGAACGTTAACCTAGCTATGTACTGCAGTATACCGGTACCAGGTATGCCGTATAATAACACACGGGTGATAAGGTATACCGTGTTATATCACACGGGTGGTCAGGTGTATATACCGTATCACGCCCGGGTGATAAGTTATACCGTATTATATACACACGGGTGATAAGGTATACCGCATTATAACACACGGGTGGTAAGGTATATATACCGTATCACACCCGGGTGATAATGTATACCGTATTATAACACAAGGGTGATAAGATATACCGTATTATAACACACGGGTGATAAAGTATACCGTGTGATAACGCACCGGTGATATAAGGTATAGCGCACTATAACACATGGGTGATGAGGTATACGTATCACACTCGGGTAGTAAAGTATAACGTACCACACCCCGGTGATAAGGTATACCGTATAATAACACACGGGTGATAAGGTACAGCGTATTATAACACACGGGTGATAAGGTATACAGCATTATAACACACGGGTGATAAGGTATACCGTACTATACCACACGGGTGAAAAGGTATAACGTATTATAACACACGGGTGATAGTATACCGCATTATAACACACCTATACTGTAACCAATATGATAAGATGGCACGTCCCCCTCGGGGCGAAATTTCAGAGTTTTTTTTTGTTTTTGTCAACAAATGGGGGGGGGTCCCAAACGCCCAAGAGGGAGGCGTGTTTGTACGGAAACATCTCGACGACACCTTCCCGAAACGCTTGCCATTTTTGTTGTGGGCGCCCACACTATTAATAGGGTTACCTGAACTTCGTCCCTGGAGGATGTGTTATCTTATCACCCGGGTGATACGACGGTACGTACGGGACAGCCTATAAGAAATTCGGAGATAAGAGGTAAGTATCATTGGCTACAATTCTGCGGGAACACATGGATAGGAAGACAAGCAAGACAACCATTTTAGAGGTATCGTTGGCTAGAATTTTGTTTGCAGGGCACATGGCCAGGTATACACTAAGAAGACAGCCCATGTTCTAATGCTGAAATTAGTGTCGGACACAACCCTGCCTCACATAAGAATAAGAGTAAGAATAAGAATAAGAGTAGGAACTTCAGCCCGGCCCCAAAATATTATTTTCTTAAACCTCTTTTAGAACTGCACCTATATCGTTTGGAAGAAATTACTCGGATATAGTGTGGGCTCATTTTTTGCAGCAGTAAACGAGATATTGTACGTGGTGTCACGACGTCAGCAATCGGCAGTTTTACGCTGGAGTTGAGTACGTACTCCCACAAATTCAGCAAAAAAGTCATCGGAGCTGTAACTATATATGTGCTTGATTTTTCTCGGACTTTCTTAACGTTTGCCAGGTAATGTTTTAGATGGTTATGCGTGGTCGGTGTTTGACGTTAGGGTTGTTACCATTTCTGCTGTGGTCTTTTTAATGGAAACCCACGCTGCTGAATGTTGTCAAATGGCTAAACGTGGTAACAACAGTAGTAGCACGAAAACAATGCTGGTGTATCCTACTGGTATATGGCAAGGAAATAGGCTGGCAAGCACGTAAGAAAGCGTGCTTCTGCGTGCATTTTGTTTTGTGAGGTCGCGATGTTTGGATGACTTCTTCTCATGGGCTGGGCTGTGCGTTGGTTGACAGTTGCCCAGGAGACAGGCATGCTGGCCTTGCTACTAGGTGATCTATGTTAATCAGAGCCCATGGTGGACCCAAAAAACATACCCATCCCATATATCATCTTCGCCCTTCTTTTATTTCTCCCTCTTTAGTCGTAACTCAGATCTGGGGTCACCAAGTAGGCACCTCTCCTCCCCCCCTCCCTCCCCACTACGGTATATACATAAGTGCCTCGCATTTTTTATATCGCGATAATGTTTCAGCACTTTCTTCCCTCGTCGACTCTTCGTCGAATGTGTTTGCCTACCCCCACGCTATAACGGGGCGCTCCCTCCTCGACAGTTGGTGCCGATTGAGAATCGTACGGAGACTCGAACCCCTGCCCTCAACCTTAGCAGCCTTCGTGCTTAACTGCTTAACTGCTATTGAAATGGCTCCTACTGTAGTTGTCTCTCCCAGATTACAAGGAAACAACAACGTGTTGTGGCAGGGGGTGACCTCCCACACGCCTGTGTGCGCACTAAATCATTTGCTGACCCCCCCCCCGCTTGCCCACGCACCTCGCCAGGTTGCTTGTCCCCGCAGAAGACCCCAGCAAGGCTCTAGAGCCGCCGCCCCCGCGCGAGTGCTGCTGCGTCAGCGCCTGGACCATCTGCAGCAAGCTGTCCATCTGACCGCACGCCGACAAGGGGGGGGGTGTATATGGCAACCGTATGAATGCACAGCGGGATTAATGGCGCCCGTATATTCGTGCTGGACCATTCACGCGCTATATATATACCATATATATACCAGGTATATGCGAGTGACGGCCGTATATCTATTGACAGGGGGGGGGGGGCAAACGTTTGCTCCAGGATTGATCGCCCGGACCAGTTGTCACTGCAATTCATTTCAAGTCGATATATATACGTATGTATTATACATTACCATACTCCGGCCTGGGGTCACAAGATAGACCTTAGATCATATTTTTCCCCTGGGCCACTCCATTCCGGCTACGCTGCCTTTCTTTGTAGTCGCGCGCTCGTCAGTACTCCCAGTGCTCGTCGAATGCCATCAAGCTGTTGTTTTTCTCACACGCTCGAAATTTTCTTCCCAGTTCTCTTATCGGCGCTAGACGCAGCTTTTTAAGAGGCGCTTGACATGTGCGAATGCATACTTTTCTTTTTTTTTTCCCAGAACCAAACTCTCTCAAAAACAAAACTGCTCAAGAGGCTAGCAAGGTTCCTCCTAAACAGTCGAAGTGGTTCGCCATACCAGGTCAAAAACGAGAAAGAAACAATCCGCACCCTATGGTGTTTTTCGAATACCCGTGGTGTACATGTTACGGGGGCCATAGTAAACAGGACCTAATGGTACACACAAAAATCTATACATCTGCTTATTTTTACTAAAAATTATTTGGTCCTATTTACTAGTGTTTACTATGTCCCCCCTGTAATAGTATGCGCCACCGCACACCACCGCTGCTGCTCGTATATACATACGTCGTAGCGATGTTCCGTGTGCTCTCAATCAGCAGCCCCATGAGGAAAATACTACCAAGAGAAGCGCCGGTACGCCGTCTAGTGAACCCCGACCCTTGCACACCTCCGACATGGTTTAGATAATCGATACCCACAGTTTAAGAGCTAGGTATTTCAAGGCAGATGTATTCCCGATTTGGTATGATCTACTAGCTCATATTTCCGGGTGGTAGCCGGAAAATCTGCATGATCTAGCTCATGTTTCCTCGGTTGGATCCGAATTATGTAGATCCTGCACACTCTCTCACGACGGCAGGCGAGGAACAAGATGATCTAGAGTAGATCATGATATGCCTGTAAATGATCTAGATCGTTATCTAGATCGTGATATATCTGTAGATGATCTAGATCATGATCTATCTGTAGGTGATCTGGATCATGATCTATCTGTTCGAGCTGTGGAAACCTTGACCAGATTGCAGGCTACGCTCCTGCCACGCTCTCGAAATATCCTATTGATATACTTCGTATCAAAATACGAAGCCCACGCCCATGTCGCCCTACTGCAGCGTTCGCTCTGTCCAAGCGTAATATACACCCACGTGCATGAGGATTGGCACAAGGGTAGTATTATCTGGAAGAGAGAGAAAAAGAGAGAGGTAAAGAGAGAGATCGGGGGGGGGGGGGGGGGGAGGGAGAGATAGGTCGATCGCGCGCAGACAGCGTAAGTCGGGGTCACACCTGCGACTGAACCATATCCTGTGTTCTCCTGAAGTTGTCTCCCAGGGCGGAGTCCACGGAGGACTGCACGGCGACGATTTTGTCAGTGTTGGCGCTCACGGCTTGCTGCAGATCGTCCGAGGTCACGCGAGACTCAATGACCAGCTGACATCGCACAAACAAAAAAAAACAGGCGGAAGCATAAAAAAAAGCCGGAGCGCAGCAAGAGGAAGCAGGTTGGGGGACTGCTGTGTGATAATTCATTTTGTTTTCGAGGAATTTTTAGAGGGAAAAAGCGACGAAAATAATTCAGCGTTGGTGTGCCAACGGCGGCCACACAAAGGAGCACGGGCGTGCTTGATTGGAGAACGACGACAGTTGAGGTCCGAACTGGAATGCAAAGAAATACACGCCACGCGCGTAGGCAGTTGTACTGCTTCGTACTGCTGTGCGCTTACGCTACGTACACGGTTGACAACATCGTAACTATAGCCCCCCCCCCCCGAACCCCCCGCGATATACCTGGGTCCATAAACCTCTAGCGCCCTTTTTACGACAGCGGTTACCCCTTGCCAGCTCCTCCGAGCATCAACGATAGCGATGCACACAGACCACACGCCACTGCAGGCAAATAATAAACAGATACGGCTGAAGTGCTTTACTCGTAGCGTACACCGGTTCACATCTTCGCCCTTAACGCCGCGCTCTATTTCGTTCGTTTACCGTATATATTTTTTGTTGTCCCCCCTCTCGTGTGTCATGTGCATGTGGGCATGGAAAATCACCTGCAATCGCTTGATCTCCACCGATCGCGACAGCGCCGCGGACTTGTCTTTCGCCACCTGCGCCTTGTCCCGGCGTTTCATAGCCGCTGCCAGTGCACCCACGCGTTCCGTGCAGTCCCGCACTTCTGCCTGTAAGTTGGCATTCTTGCGCTTGGCGGTGTTGCTCCGTGAAAGCCCACTGCAAGGGTGGGTAACGGCGGCAGTATCGCATGTTTCGCGTTTCAAACGAGGGTTTGCGACTTAAGGTGGCTCCAAGGGTGGTAACAGCGGCAGTATCACATGCTTCGCGTTTTAAAAACGAGGCGTTTGCGAAATAAGGTGGCTGGGGAAAGAGACTCCGACATCAGCGTACTAAAAAAAAACGGCCACGGTCCCGTCCATTGCGCTAGCCCTGCTTGGCCTACTGCTGTGCCTACTGCTCAACGTACGTACGTACCTCTGCCTATTGCTGAACGTACGTACCTGCTGCACCTAAGGTAGTCTACTGATGATGTTTAACGTTCGTTCTGTAAAATAACCCTGATTTTTTGTTATTTTTAACCGGTATACGCTTCGTACGTGTATTTGACGGCAAGTGGCCGTAAAAAGTATCATGCCAAGCATCCAAGCATGCTCGTGGGCACGTCGTAGATGCAACCCCAGCAGGGTTTTGAGTCCCCAACACAGCAGTGTTTTACCCCTTTCCAACACAACCCATGCATTTATTCGTAGGTACTCGCAGCGCGTACGAGTACGTAGGGCAAGTCTTTGTCGACGTCCACCCTCAAGAGTTTGTCCCCAGCAGGAGTATACACTGCTGCTGTGGCATATATGGGCGGGCTGTTTGTTCCATACTAAAATAGAAAAGTGTAGCCCTCTCACCGAATAGGACAGCGGTGGTGCTCGGGTGGAACGCGGTGAAGAAGGAGGTGCTACACCGTTGTGCTGGAGGCGCCTTTACCGGTCTTGTGGGAAAAAAGGACTGGCAAAGGCTCGTACTGCTGTTGTGCTGGGTGCGTGAGATCATGTGGTCGTAAACACAATCTAAAGAGTAGTACTCGAAACATGGCATACGTATACGTACTCGTGCTCACATTCTGCGAGCCTCACAGCTGCACAGTAGTTGCTGACGATTTCGAAGCCCGACGAACAAAATACTGCACTCTACTACTGCACCACAGGCGAAAACACACGCCTAGACTTGCTGGCTAGCTTGTCGGTACGAACACGGCGCAAAGCTCTTCGAGAGCAGTCCGTGCTCTTTACGTACGTACGAGTAGTGGCGATTTCTGCGGTTCAAGCACACACCAACACTCAACACCCCACATACACACCTGCCGGACATCTCCCCGCCCAACTCCATTTCGCCTCTGGAAGAATCATCGACCGTTCGAGGGGTTCCCTCCCCCTCTCCCCCGGCACTAACAGCAATCCTCACCCCGGAACCACCTAAGTCTTTGTCTAGGTCTAGCTCCTTCTCCCTCTCCTCGGCAGCGGCAAGGGCGACCACTTCGAGCATCTCGAGGCGCCCATGCAACGCTCGGAGCTCTGTCTGCAGACGTCCAACATCTACGGTGGCTGTCGGCTTGCTGAGGGCACCGAAGTCGGGGGGCGGCGCCTTTGCCACCCCCATGCCATACACGGAGTGGGAGACGGGCCCTGCCACCGCCATGTCGCCGTGAGAGCGCAGTGCACGCCCCGCGAGCCAAGCTCTGGGGACAGGAAGAGCGGAAAGCAAGAGCCGCGGTCGGAAAAGCGGCCCAATTAAGTTTAAATTTTGAACATGAACCGGAACGTAACCGATTTCGGGAGTTCCATAAGATGGAAGGCCATATTTCAAGGGATTTGAAAGGAAGACACAACCCCTGAAACGTAGGTTGCGCGTCCGTCTGCCAAGTGCCAGAGCTCAGCTGGGGGGCACCTCCTGAGAAACCGGTCAGGGGACCCGGAGCCCATGCTTGGGGAGAGGGTGGCCATCCTGGCCGTGACTCTGCTCTGCTGCCAATGGCTCCCTAGGCAGAGCACATCGTTCATAGTAGTGACGGAGCGAAGGCCTCTTCGGCGAGGTGATGATCGCAGCCGTCGTACGGAACGGCGTCCCGCAACATCCGCTTCGTCGGTGGTCTTCGTCATCGCGAACCAACCACTCTCGGGAACAGAGGACTTCGGGAGCCGCTACCCTCAGACGGGAAGGTTCGGGCTGCAGCATAAGAGGGGCCGGGTGCCCGCAACCGCAAGCGAGGAGGAGGAGGAGGGGGGGGAGGAGGCCGCCCTAGCCGCTTTGGCCGCATCGGGTACGGCACTCGCCCTGCAAACAGACCCCAAGGCATCTTCCGGCTCCGCCGGCGTAGAACCAGACAGCGGGGGCGGGGATCTCTTGCAGCAGGGTGGCCGTGCTGAGCGATATCGGCATCGATGGCGGCAGCGCGGACCGCGGCAGCACTCCAACCAGCGCAGACTGGATGATGATAATCTTGGCAGGACGGCCTCGCTGTCTTCAATGCTCCAACGACTGCAGACCGAGTTTTCCTCGAACGTCGACACTCTCTCCAGCTGGAGAGGCAAGCGCTGCAGCCAGCTGCGAGACAGAGCGGCGGTGGCGGCGGAAGCGGCGGCAGCGGCGGCAGCGGCGGCGACCCACCGTCCGCTTCTCTTCTCCCATCGGTCATCGTTGGCGCTGCGGAAGCTGCAGCTTGCGGGGGCGCAGGCCGTTGATTCCGCCGCACGAGGAGCGCAGTCGGGGCTCGACCACGTAACCTGCCGGCTCTCGGGGGCGACCGACGAAGCCGGTCGTTGCGCGGAAGCCCTGCTCTCGGCCGCGCGCATCTCCCGCAAAGAAGGCGTCCGGCTGATCGGCGCGAGCCTGGCGCGGTGCGGTCTTCGCGGCGGCAGCGGTGGAGGTGGCTGGAGAAGAGGGCTTAGGGGCCGGGGGGGAGACTCGGCGGCGGCGGAGAAAGAAGAGGGGGAGTACGAAGGGTCGAGGCTGGCCCGGCTTACCGACATGACCGTCCAGAACGTGGTCGACGTCGTCGCGCGAGACGGCTGGGAGCACGTGGCCACCACGAGCGGAGTTGTCGTGCACAGGCAGTACATCGCCCTGGGCCCCGATGGAAGGCCCGCACCACCCGCGCCAGTGGAGGGAGGCGCGGTGGCGGGGGCGACGGCGACGGGGGCGACGCCTGTAGGACGTATAACTCCGGTGGTCTCGACCGGTAGCGGAGGGGAGGTTTCGACGGCGTCGACGCCGGAGGCGTTGTTATTGGCGGGGGGGGGCGGGGAGTCGGAGGGGCGAGAAGCGGAATCGGCGGGCAAGGCGCAGTTTGCGTGCGTGAAGGCGACGGCGGTGCTGTCGGTCCCGCCGGAGGTGGTGTACCTCCTCTTCGCCGACAACTCCCGCGTGGGGGAGTACAACGAGCACTGCAGGGAGGTGATGGATCTGGAGATTTTGTCGGAGGACTCCAAGATCACCTGGGCCGCGAGCGGGAGGATGGGGCCCTTCAAGGTAGGAACCTAGGGGAAGCGGTATGAAGTTGCAAGGAGGAGTAGGAGGAGGAAGAGGGAGGGGAGGAAGAACGAGGAGGCGGGGGGGGGGGGGGGGGCGCAGGCCGTTGATTCCGCCGCACGAGGAGCGCAGTCGGGGCTCGACCACGTAACCTGCCGGCTTTCGGGGGCGACCGACGAAGCCGGTCGTTGCGCGGAAGCCCTGCTCTCGGCCGCGCGCATCTCCCGCAAAGAAGGCGTCCGGCTGATCGGCGCGAGCCTGGCGCGGTGCGGTCTTCGCGGCGGCAGCGGTGGAGGTGGCTGGAGAAGAGGGCTTAGGGGCCGGGGGGGAGACTCGGCGGCGGCGGAGAAAGAAGAGGGGGAGTACGAAGGGTCGAGGCTGGCCCGGCTTACCGACATGACCGTCCAGAACGTGGTCGACGTCGTCGCGCGAGACGGCTGGGAGCACGTGGCCACCACGAGCGGAGTTGTCGTGCACAGGCAGTACATCGCCCTGGGCCCCGATGGAAGGCCCGCACCACCCGCGCCAGTGGAGGGAGGCGCGGCGGCGGGGGCGACGGCGACGGGGGCGACGCCTGTAGGACGTATAACTCCGGTGGTCTCGACCGGTAGCGCAGGGGAGGTTTCGACGGCGTCGACGCCGGAGGCGTTGTTATTGGCGGGGTGGGGCGGGGAGTCGGAGGGGCGAGAAGCGGAATCGGCGGGCAAGGCGCAGTTTGCGTGCGTGAAGGCGACGGCGGTGCTGTCGGTCCCGCCGGAGGTGGTGTACCTCCTCTTCGCCGACAACTCCCGCGTGGGGGAGTACAACGAGCACTGCAGGGAGGTGATGGATCTGGAGATTTTGTCGGAGGACTCCAAGATCACCTGGGCCGCGAGCGGGAGGATGGGGCCCTTGGGGACGGGGCGCATGAAGTTTCCCGCCAGGAGGATCTCGCTCCGCACGTAGCGGCTCGTGCGCGGGGCCGCGGGGTGCTCCACCGGGCGGGACACCTGCGCGAGGGTGCCATCGCTCAGCGTTCGGAAGTGCACCAGAGTGCAGAAGTCCCGCGCCTGAGCGCGCGCGGCAGTGGTCGGAGGGGGTGGGGGCGGGGACGGGAGAGGGGGTTCGATAAACAAGCAGCATTCTCGAGGAGGGCAGAAGTGTGGGGGGGGGGAGGGGGATACAAGTGTAATGATATGGGCTTGGAAGGCCGGTAATTACCTCATGCAAGGGGATACTCTGTGTCTCACCCAGTCGTATTACACAAGCGACTTTTGGGGGGGAGGGGTTATGTACGTTCGTACGGGGTGTACGGCCGCCGAAATAAGCGAAATTTGAAAGTATTGGAGATGTAGGGAACGGTCTTGATCGGGTGGGAAGTAATATCACCTCGCACTACGTATGATATACCATTCACAAACCAGAGCACCAAATACAGTAGCCGGACCCTTGTATAAACGCGGGACTGAGAACGAAGAGCTCACACTGCTGTTTGCTAACGTAAAGGGGGGGCGAGGAGAGCTGGGTACCCTCTACTTGTTACGACGCCCTGCGATGTGCAGGAGGGGGAAACAGGACCTCGAAAATGCGTCGTAGGGAGGCGGTGCTCCCACAAGCGACGTCATCAGCAATGCCAGGGAGTCTCGCCTTACCGCTGCTGTTGGACTGTCATGGCACCCGCATAAAGTTGGCAACTATTATAGGCCGCGCCAAGACGTGTGACCACGATGCCACGAATAACAAGTTCGGAATCTCCGGCCAGCCTGCACCTGCCAGAAGACAGGCGCACCACATGCCCTTCTCCCCCCCCCCCCCCCCCACCCGGCCCAAGCAAAACGTTTCTATGCAGTAAATGGAAAAAAAACTAATGAGCGCCCAAATAATGAAGGTGTATTAGGAGTAGGAACGGTGTGCCGTCTCGAAAGGCATGCATGGTCAACGGTCAAATGACTCAGGCAAGCAACAAAATGAGTACCCCTTCCCCCCCCTCTGCCTGGTCGGTGAAAACCCGACATGCTCCGTCCCGGCATTGTAGGGATGGTAGGGATGCGAGGGTCTATGGTCATACGACGACGGCCATGCATGAATATGTACGAGTACATTTTTTTTTTCTTCAAGTAACCAACCACTCAAACGGTTGTACTCACAGCTGGCGTACTTGTAACAACAATCTTATGAAGAGTAAAAATTTGGAAAACGTCAGCTACGTTTGTATGAGTTTAAGATGTTGCTGTTGGATTGTGTTGTCAATCGTTTGGGATTATAGAAGATGGGGGTACTCGCGGTATATCGGCAGGGAAGGGGTACGTAGGGTTTTTGTCCCACCCACCGTGATTGCGCCTGGTTAAAATTTGTTGAGTAATCCTCAATGAATGACGAACCGGATAGAGTTTGCTGTAGAACGAAGCAAGGCTGTTTCCCGTCGCGTTGTGTTGTAGACGTCGCGGTGGGTTATGATAGCTGTGGTTTTAGAGATGTGCGTTGGACTTTGAACGATTCCGCCTCGCTCACCTCGCGTTTAACTTACTTATAGTTTACCTGGTAGAGGAGAATAGGAGAAGGAGGGGAAGGGGGGAGGGAAGTGAAAGGGGGGCAGTACGTATGACATTTAGTGTTTGGATCCGTCGAATGCCACACGGTACCTCGTCTGCTTCTTCTGCTGTCTTCGTTCGAACATTTAAAAATGTTTTCTGGGTACTTTCAGCTCGGTGTTTGGGTGGTGCGATGTGGTTGGTCACGGCCCACAACAGAGTGTGGTAAATACACGGGCTATCCAGTGCTATCAATAAAAAAACGAAAGCCTGGTGCAAGAGAAGCACGGTGCGAGTTACCCCTGCCTCTACTATTTAGTAGCACGTGAAAGATCCAACGTAAAACAAGTATTTTGGCTCGGAAACGTGGGCGCGCCCCCTTCTACTCGTATATGACATGACGTACGTATTTCTGGTCGTGCTGTACAGCAGTAGTGGACAGAACACGCATTGCGCAGCAGGGTAATGTTAATGTCCGTACGTGAGCTACCAATACTCGTCGTACCAGGTATTTATTTGTTTGTTTTACGTTTTCCACGATAATCCAGTCTCATCTGCTCGAAGACCCAACTTGTATGCTCGCACGGACACATTACATACTACATGCACACATATCATATGATATCATACATGCACACAGAAGAAGTAATTTGAATTTACGATTTCACAACAAAATCATCAGTACAGCACTTCGTGGTGTAAAGTTTTACACCAAAACCTGACGCACACTACTCGTACGTTGCTGAATGGCCACACTGCTTCATTTTGCCCCCCTTGTGTGCTCGTACGATACGTAACCCCTGGTTCAGCAGACAGCAGTGTGCGATATATGTATATACCAGGTACAGAGTGCAATAACAATACTCGTACGTAACGTAAATCAGACCACAGACCTCTGAGAGACAGAGCGATCCACCCAGGGGTTGGCGCAATGGGCACTTTTTTAGTAGGGGGGCCTGGGACAAAAAGAAAAAAAAGAGAGAGAAAGATTTCCCAAGTCTTTCGGAGGTTTTTTCGATTCGGGCTACGGGGTTGCTCAATTTTTCGAGTTTTGGTTTTCGGCCATGTGCCCTCTGCTGCGAGGCCACCGCGAGCGCTACAGTTTGAACCTCGGCATGAAAGTAGGCTCATTCGAACAATCTTGTGTAGGGCTATCGAAGGTGTTGAAACCAACTCAATGCGTGGGAGCATGAAGGATATATGTATCATCTGGCAGAATTTTTTCCTGAAAAAAACAAGTTTTGCGGTATGGATGACCCACCAAGT
>MEHQ01004333.1:192196-293998 GCA_008828725.1 Saccharina japonica | reverse complement strand
CTGCACGCAGCAACCACCGGACCCCGAAATACGGTATGCTTTGAATACAGGTACTACAATAGGAATTCCATGGTGTCAAAACTACTGAAGATTGTACCTCGAAAGCCCTTGCCCCGCTGGAAAACTAACTGCTTTACTGCCATGACAATATGAAACCTCTGTTTCTGGCCGACGCTTCGAAATACACCTATATCAGATGTAGATTTGCCCCCTGGTTTGTTTCCGAGATAATGCTACCATGGCACGCGGTAGGTTCCGTCATTGCCCACATACGTACTACCGGCGCCGGTGGTGGAGGCGTAGGGCACACTATGAGGAGTCAGAGAACTTGTCGTGTCTGAATGGCATACATCAGGCCGTGTGCCAATTTTGGTGTTTGATGGTGTTTTCACGCGCACCACCGTCGGAGGTGTGGTATTCAACGTACCCCCGATGATAAAGCGACAATGATCTCAAACGATATATCACCGGGTCTGCTAATGTAGGGGTGTGTGGTATCTAGGGGGGGGGGGTGCTTTCGTCCATGCTATACGGTAAGGACGGCTAACCCCGCTGTTCATTGTACATATAGAGCGTCTCAACTCGTGATCATCTAGGATGTCAGAAGACACGTATTTAGCGCAGGCCGTCAGTGAATTACCAAAAATCACCAACAGGAACAACGGACACGTCGTCCACACGCTGTACAAACACAGGCACAAATTATCTCACAGCGGTTATATACCTACTGAAGTAAACAAGCACCCAGTTTCGGCAAGCAAGAAACACCGAATTGATCTTCAGGCGTGCCGTAGATGGTGTGATGCTGTGCTGGGACAAATTTTGAAAGGGCTCGATGGATCACTCCGGCGACATGTCGACGATACTTTTCATGTACACGTGACTACGTTTTAGACATCAACTCGGCACTACAAGGTATGCCTTCAATGCTGTGTGATTTCTCCTTTCCTGTGGATGTAAGGGACCGTCAACAAAAACAACACCCCAGAAAGCAGTGACTCGACTACGAAAACAAACTGGGGGGGACTTCTCGAATATAAAACACACCGCAGAGTACGCAACGACCATCTAAAGTTTTGCTACCAATGCATATTAAATAATATGTATGGGGTATGCAGGCGTTGTTTTTCCTTCGAAATCATCAAATTGAATGTATTGTGACAGTGACCCTGGAACCAAACGGCCGATGCAGGTGCAAAGGTGTTTATCTCTGTGTTGTTATTCAATCCATATTTCCTAATAGGTTCACTTTTTAAAACCGTTTTATGATTTCATCAGTGCATATCATATGTTTTAAAAGTACGTACAATACGGTGTTGTGTCCATCTCTACACGGCAACGGTTAGGTCTAGCTAGCGGGTCAGTGCCCTTTTATGCCCCTATCCCATAGCCCATACCACACTTGCACCTGCCTATGCCGACTATGACTATCATCTGCATAATAGTAATACCAATTGACAGCGCTTTTTCTGAATCTGCTTCCGTCGGCTAAATTTCTATCGCGAGCGAGCGAGCGTGCGTGTTGGCAAAGTTCGATGCTAATCCATGAGAGGATCGAACTCTAAACCCTACGCGCGGTGTAACAAAGAGAGAAGGCACAGGGCGAAAATACTCGCAAGACTGCCTATTGTATAGCCAGATAGATACGGAAGTTGCTTAAAAAAAGACAAATAAATGTAAACATAAAAGAAGAGTTATGGTCAGAGTGCCTTTCTTCGCTGGTATCTCGCCTACTACAAGCGAGTTGAACAAACTTGTGTATTCAAAAACTCTAACTTTAGTCTAACTGAAGCGCGGATCGTGGCGAACAAGTAACAGCCACCCGTATCAACAAAACACCTGCGTAGGCTCTTTGGAGATATATCCCGTATTTCCTCAATTTATTCCTAGATATGTATTGTTCGGACCCACCTATAAGCCCAGCTATGCAGTGCCCAACATTCGTGTACGAGAGGCTACAACAGCAGCACCTGTGCTTCGGTCGTATATGCGTGCGTTTGGATATACATGACGATTATGTGTGTGACCTCTGTACCTGCAAGGGCCGTTAAGAACGAGACGAGAACAATTGCCACAAAATATTTCGATTTATTTTTTAGTTTTTTTTCAAACCTCCAAATAGCAAGTTTATGTAACTTGTAATGTAAAATTCTAAGTTCAGTAAACATGCCAACCAAGGACTACGGATATATCCAATCTGAAGTATGGAAACAAATTGCTACTTCGGCAAGTCCAAATTTCCATATTTTTTTCTCATTTCCCAAAACAATATAACAAGTACGTGTCGACAAAAACAGCCTTATATCATTCGCGCTCTGCGTGAGCAGCGTGTAAATTTCTGTTAATTTCAACTCTTGGTATTACGTCTAACCCCATCCATGGCCACAAGCCTGCTTCCTACTACCTTTGGTATCACGACACTCGGCGAAGACCCTCGTATATATTATATGCAGTACTTGGAATAGTATTTGAAGGGGCCTTTTGGTCGAAAATTAAAAATAGTACGTACTTGAGTGTTGTGAAAAAAACAACGAATTTTCGTCTTTTTCACAACAGCAATGCAATTTCTGGTACAATAACACCATATCATCACTCGTTACCCAAGACGGTGTAGCTGCAGTTCTAATGCTCAGAACCGCTCTCGACCAACATATAGCTAGCTCGTAATGGTTTCTAGGAGGTGTTGGGGCCCTTGGATCCGCAAAGGAGGGCAAGAAGTGCTGTGTTGGCATCACGGAATGAAAATGCTCAGCAGCAAGAAACTTGTATGACTCCAGTCCTCCTGTTTGTTATCTACACTCTGCTGTGGGTTCTTAGGAGGCTACAGACGGCCGAACTAGAGGCCCAGGTAGGTTCGCCTACTAGTGCCCGGCGTTTTTTATCGAAAATCTAGGTTCAAACCGTATCAGCAGCCCCAAAAACTCTCATTTTACTAATTCGTCTATAGGTACAAGGTGAATGGGAAGTCCGTTTCGAGTAAGAGGCGATTTTCGTGTGATCGATCCGGCGCCCGACACCAAACATTTTGTCAATAATCTACGCTTTCGAAAACGGCCATTAGGGCGTAGGTCTGAGCATTAGAACTGTCGTTTTCGGTATGGAGTCATGAAAGAGGAAACATCTGCAATATAAAGTATTGCAACTGAAAACTAAATCACGAATTCGTTAGATTGAAGTGCTCTTAAATGTGTAGCCCGGCGAGTAGAGTGTCATTGAATCTTGCAATTAATGTTTGAGCGGGGAAGCGTAAGCCGCAAAACACTTTGGAGTCGTGCCATTACCGTGGCGAGGGCGGGGGGCATGGTCTCAGCGCTACTACTGTAGTCACTGCTGTATTAACTATGCAACAATATAACTCTCTTTTGGAGACACGTGATGCCAATGGCTGATAACAGCATCAATTGCAACAACAAGATGCTCTTGCACCGACTTTTGGGTATACTGGTACGTACGTATGATACAGTACAGGTATAAGTATACGAGTACGTACCAGGTGTTTCCATATTCATACCTCGTAAGTAGAGCAATAAGTATTTCGCCACCAGACCTGGGCGATCGGCCACTGAATGCATACAGCCCATGACACCGCATTTGGACGCAAAATCGTGACCACCCATAATGTCCAACTCTGGTTAACCCATACAGCAGCATTACTCGCCCACATGCAACCCTCGTGTGCAGAAAACCTCTTACATACTATTAATATGACCGGGCAGCAGCAGCGGCAGCAGCAGGGAGCGCGGCGCGACGTGCGAGCGACCTGCTCCAAGACCTACCATGTGCACACAAATGTTTGGTTGTAGCAAGAAGCAAGCAGATGATGCAGGCTCACTCAGCGTGGACAGGCCGTGAGTGGCGTATGTCAGAAGACGCCAATACCCTAATGTGCCGTTCCAGTAGGGGCTAACGACGCCGTAGCCTTACTCTACAAAATAAATATGGCAGAGGGTGAGCCGTGCCACGTACACTCACAGCCTCCAACTTTTACGGGTACAGTACACACCAAAGTTGTAGTCTACGCAGTAAACATGTAGCACCCCAACTCACATCTGGAGAAAATGGGCACTCCCGCGACAGATACGCAGACCCTGCTGGTAACAAACGTGGCTACGACTTCGACTGTCCCCAATATTTATGTCTGTGTGTGTGTCTGCGACTTTCTTATGTTTTATATAATATTTTGGGGCCGATGTATTCGGGGATAGGGGTCGGATAAGGTCTTGCTGTTTACGTTGGTTGACAGCGACAGGCAGTACAGTCTGCACCTACACCTCTCGGACGATCGAAGTCGCGATTACCTCTTATTCCCACCACCGGCGTGCATTCTTCTGACGCGCGGCGTGGTAATCTCTCCAGGTGCGAGTTTGGGTGTGACTTATTCAAGCACCTGTATTGCCATTGAGCAGGCTGGAATGGACCTGGTATGGATGGCTGTAGAAGTGAATGCATGTGGCTCTGCGGGGGTGGCTCTCGGGGGGTGGAGACTCTGTGGAGCAATGTGTACAGTGAAGACGACCATGCTGTTAGCCCTTAGTCATAATGCATGCTTGTATATCGTCTACGGGCAAGCCGTGCACACGGCCTATCCTGTCTGAAAAAAACTGCGCCATATGTGCTCGTACTTGGTGTATCGCTGGTACAACAGAAAGCATTTGACCCTTCGCCGGCGGCCTGGACGGCCGCGAGTAGCAGACTCGCATGATCCCCAACATTTTTTAAAGAGCAGAATAGCAGCGTTGTGGTGAAATATGGAGGTCAGACTTAATGCCAAGAGTTAAGAGTGCTCCCACGGAGTTATCGAGGACACTGCTGTATAGTAGTAGGGATACTCGTACGTATCTCGGTCACACGCAGTCTGATATCATATGTGTGAAGAGTATCCGACACGCACAAAAATAACTGCTTGCACAACTACTTTTAACAGCCACTGTCCTGCTGTATTTGTACCTGGTTTCGTACCATTTGCAGCAGGAGCTAGCTGCTGTACGTACGCAAACGCACTACCTACCTGTCGTGTACCTGGTATGGTATTATACAATATTGGGTATGTATGTACATGTTTATGCGCAACTGCTGTACTGCTGCTGATCAGGTGCTGCTCTACGTAATTTTAAATTCATTGTAATTTGTGTGCAGGTGCCTATTTAGCTTAAGTTAGACTGTTTTTGGAATCTGAGTCGAGTTTCGAAAATACTTTCAACTATTTTTCCACTTTAATAAAAAAACAGATACCCTGGTACCTTTTACCATGTTTCAACAATTATGGAATCAGCCGTCTCGCTCAGTTTTGAAGGAATTTCGTTTAGGAGTCGAGTTTAGATCATCCATTTTTTATTGTTTTCGATCATGCTCTTCGGGATTTTTGGAGTACAGTTAGCATGGGATATTTATCTCGAAATTGGTGTGTATATTTCACCTTGAAACTCATGGGGATTTATTCCGTAACTGGAGAGAGGTACGATCGCAAGTGCGATGATGCCTTCGACACGAACACAAACAACAGCAAACAGCGACAAATATCTTGTCTAGAATAATTTTCCTTTGTACTGACGCTTACTGACCTTTCAAATTATTTATATCCCCGATCAAATTATTTATATCCCTAAATTCCCTGTTTTCAACAGTGTTTTGACGTCTAATTATATCGATTATTTGCTTTCCCCACCCCAAAACTTGCTGCTTAGTCCAGGTTCAACCAATAAATTGATCTGTTGACAATCGACCATCAATCGTAAAGTTGGTCTGATACGTAATACTTGGCTCAAAAGTTTCAACTGGCACTCGGATAACCTGTCGCTAAATCACACACGATTTCAATGTTTTATCTGAGTTGTTTTATTGGGCTCAGCTCTTGGTCGCGTCAATTTTCAAGTTGTTTCATGCGCGACCAGGGCCTAGCCTACAGCAGTACCATGTTTTTAACCTTAGTTCCCATACCGGTACGTATGAACCACGTATATACAAAAAAACAGTACATGATGAATACCAGGCATAGCTGCAAGCTGCAAGAATAATACTTCACAGGCGAGGCGGTGGGGGGAGCGGGTCCGCGACCCTTGCCCCCCCACCTAGTAAACCCGTGTACGCTGGTCCGTGGAATATCCTTTTGAATGGACTCTCTAGTAAGCGGAGTGGACCAGACCGTCGTTCGTGTGTGTGATACGAAGCCCAATCTATCGCTATTGTCTCAAAGTGCATGGTCGATGGCCCATGCCATGGGTTAGTTCGAGTCTATATACGATTTCGTGATGTTCACCCGAAGTGTAGCACAAAATGAAACGACACAACAAGATACGCCACTCGACATCATACTGCTCGACATCTTGATATCGGATGGCGTCAGACGTATTTTACTACAGCAGCAGCATCAGCAATACAGACATGCACAGCTGCAGTTATTATTGTTCTTGTTCTGCGAGTACAAACCATTGCAGCTGTATGAAGGGGGCAGACTGTAATGACACACAGAAGACACACACAGCAGGCGTAGTAGCGGCAGCATTATTTACAGTCCATCATTGTACGATTGTTTGCGGATTGAATGAGTGCTACTGTTACCAAACTTCACAGACAGGTGGGGCGGCGGTGACCCTCCCAGCCGACATACCCCGTGCGTGAACCAAGGATGGCCTCATTCCGTGTATTTGTTTTAGATAGAATCGCCTAGCGGCAGGGTGGGTGAGCCCAACTCGAAGAAGTGTCACTGGCAACCCCTCTGCATACTATGCTTTTGCAAAAACACGGAATATCTCCCCGTTGGACAGGCAGACATATTCCGTCGAAACTCAGTTACACTTGGTTTCCTCCGTTTTCGGACGATCAGTTAAGAGATGGCAGAATCTTTACTGCGAAAAGCACGTCCAACTTACGCCCATGCTACCCTGCAGGATCCTAAAGTCCACGTGCCCTATCTCAGCACCCCCTTGATGACAACTTCTGTACTGGTCTCTGTTCCGAGCGCCGGCCTCAGCTGACGTTGGTTGCAATCGCCCGAAAAAAGGAATACCACCGAGATCTTTCATGTTTTTCCGAGAGTGCCACCCGTCGGTTATCTAATGCGGCATTACAAATTCGGTAAGAAAAAGTGCAAGTTAATATCAAGCTTAGTTTTTTATGTTAATCAAACTATTTCATGAAAATTGATATCAAGCTATTTTGTTTACTAGTAAACAAGGAATTTGATGAAAATTGATATTGGGTGATTCAGACCAAACGTTAAAATACCACTTCGTGGCTCGCTCATCGCCTTTCTAGCTACATATTGCCGAAGATGATGCGCGTACGCCTCGTATGCTGACCAAAGTAGGTCTACTATGTTCCCAAAAATTTAAAATCCAACAAAAAGTGGTGTCTCGCCACTATCTGACCTGTTATTTAGTGGAAGGCACAACACGCCACAATATAATTGCCTGTTTTTATTGTTCCGCAAATACATACGAGTATATATGTCCTGGCACTATATACGTGAACATTACGTAAATTTTGTACGTATGGCGAACACTGGGTACTCTATACGAAAACGATACGTGCAATATTTTGAATACATAGACTGGGACTAACCCACTTGTTACCGGGCAAGGCCAGCCGTATATATACTTGCCTCGAAGGTACCCTTGCGATCCGTAGTCTAGTGGGTAAACGGTTGCTCACGGCGCCCTACTGTCTTCTTCCAAACGCGTTCGAAAATAGTTATATTGTCTTTCCATCGGAGAGTGATGGAGAGCTTTGTCGTCTGTTTTCAGCACATCAGCTGCCAAAAGTGTTTTTATGAGACGTATAGTCGGCGCCCCCCACATATCATCGACCGGGTAGTGAGAAATGAGACACTAGGGTGGGTGGGAGCCTCTAACCAGCGCGACGAATTCAGAGTTCATGACGGAATCGTTGTGTTGTCGATCGATGTCAAACTTGGAAAGTGGTTCAATTCTTACGATCGGCGAAGGGTCGATATTAGTTTTTGTCTTTTTCCTACACACCAGCGACCAATATTTACGAATCGAATAATCAATTGATCGCATGTGGCGTTTCGACGATGTACAGGTTGTGACGCTCGATGGCGTACACGGTCCGTATGAGTTTCATAGCATCCACGAGGGATAGCAGGTATCTATCAGCGACCCCATGCCGCCGAACAACACGGCGTACACTCACACACAAATAGCAACCACAATAGATACCAGGTACCACGACTCGTGCTTTCAGGTGTGTAGGTACGGGTACGACTAACACCCAGTAAGAAAAACAGGTATTAATCAGCACATCGTACTCCGCAAAACAGCAGGTTGTTTACCCACACGCGATATATATTTCGAGTTATACTATATACCAGGACTCATACTGCCAGGCATGTGCAGGTACAAGTACGTAATACAACACACCGCCATTTTAGTTTGCGTTTTGTCTGGCTTGTCCTTCTCGTGACGGATGATGATTGCACGAGTATGCATATCTGATATTTGGGATACATATGTATGGCCCGCCTTTCGCTTCATCGGCGGACCCGGCTGCGTGAAATGTATACATATCTCAATTTCCTGCATGTTCGTATCTATTATCCGCCTTCCGCTCTGAGCTAGTGCAGCAGGACATCGTCGGATGAATCCACGGCTCTGCAGACCCGCACGTGTACAATAATATAATATTCTGATATTCCTTAAAGTTTCGTTATGAAGGGGCTCACCACATCGTTCGCAATCGTGCTGTTTTCCCCTTCGTAGTTGACTTCGTGCGACCGTCTGCCCTTTTCAAGAAAGCGACGGTAAGGTACAACACCGGCCACCGCTTCCTTGCCCTATCCTCTCTACACGCCTGCGCCCGCCAGCGCCCACGTCGGCCGTGCTCGCTCTTGTGATCACGACAAACACCCCGGTTATTTGCTCAAGCTCTGGTGCTCTCTGAAAAGCGAAACAATGACGTTTTCTGACGTACTATACGCAATCGAAACGAAACATGGACGGCAGATATGTGCCAGGAGTGCGAATCATGTCGTGGATCTCAACCTCGCGGTCTTCCCCACAGTTTCCCCTATACGGCGCGTCCGGCATGACGGTCGACCCTTCCGAGGCACCGGAGGCTGGAGATCACGCCCCCGAAGAGAGCACGACAAAACTTATTCAGGTGGCGAGGCGTTGCGTCAAAACGTAGAGAGGGCAGACCTGGCTCGCATAGTGCGGAAATACCCGGTATAAATTATGATGTCGAGCCCCCGCACGAGCGCGTGCGGTGTCGAGCGAGAGTATCGTCGTCACCGGCCGCTACGGTCGAGGCGGACACGCGCGCCAACGAAATTACCGCGCGAGCAGGCCTTAAAATGCGGGAGAGATCCGGAGATAAAGCGAAGTGTAGGATCAATTACACCACTATCATGGGGATATCTATAACAACGTGATGAAATAAAGTAGCATGTCTAGCTCGCACGTCTCCACCCTAGCTGCTGTTTCACGAATAGGGTGGAGGGTTTCCCTACATCAGGGTCGGATGAGAGCTAGTAGTGCTGCAGTATTGGATGACAGGAGTTGGATATTGTGGGTGGTCACCGTTCGCAACATACATGCTGTACCGTGTGCTGTCGGCATGTGCGTAGTCGCCGATCGCTTCTCTCAGGTCGTGAAATATCAAAGGTTGTACCGGTATCACATAATTGGTTTGTTTTGTTGTGTTCCTTACTATTTGCAGAAACCTTATAAACTCCGAATAAGGGGCTTTTTTACGAATCTGAACGAAAAACGTCCCTATTGAGTAATATGCGTTGTCAAAATATGTGCTTATTCTACGCAGAACGACTAGCGTGAGGTATGGGTTGTCTCAAATGGTGTACTCGGTCACTTTTCTGATGAAGTACATCAGACACAATTTGGTAGTAAGCTTCTGTACATTTCTTTCTGCAAGTCCTGATATTGTTTCCGTGCGATTGCCCAAGATCGCACATCGCACAGCCGCAGCTCTGCCAAAGCGACGCACAGCCCCGCCTACAGCCCACTCCCCCAACCCAAGTACAACAGGATTCTTGTTGTAGCATGAACTCGTAGCCATCACCTTGGAAAAGCAGGAATTTAGGCGGCGGTAAGGGGTATCCCGCATTGACTCAGCCTACAAGTGTACCAGGTATACCATACGTATTAACTGAAAAACGCATAATCGACCTCCTTATTTTCCGGATTGTATCAAGAACACAGACGCAGCACATATCAACAAACGTATCAATAAACACTACACGGCCCGGCACACAGACCATCGTACCAACACCCACCCCAACTAAACGTCGACTGGCGGGAGGCAAGCGCTCACACGATGACTAACAGCTCGGTGCACGCTGCACTGCGGCTAACACGCTCATCGCGTGAGTGCTCTCTTGTTCAGCCTGCAGCTCAGCCTGGAAACAATTGCAGGACAACAGGATTACCTCTGTCAATAGCACACATCGCCTGAGCTATGTACGGTGCACCATTTCACCTGTCTCCCGCACTATTATTTTCCGAGCGTCGACTATAATCTGTCGGCGGCTCAAGGGCAAGGCGTGTTGTACTACTGTCGTTCTTTGTTTTTACGTGCTCTAGGCTGAGGCACACATGGAACACGCAAGCGAGGCAATCGTTTTTTGCGTCCGTTTTTAAACCGCTTTTCCGTCGTCGAATTCATGTACGTAGTGATTTCCTCGTTGCTCTGTCAATTCTTGATACATCTTGTGCTGATAATGTCCTACTCTAATTTCAAGTTGTTTTGCGTTTTCTCGATTTCACTGTCTGAAGCCGCTATGCCGATGTTGAGACATTGTGGGCAATGTGATTCAACTATTCCATCAACAACTCGATGGCCTCTTTCTTCCTTTTGCACAGACGACGCATGCTACGATAGAGGTGCACCATGGTTTTTCTGAGCTCCTCACTTAAGGAGCGTCATAGCTCACCGAGAAATTATTTTGGAGGGAAATAAAAGTGCTGCCAGATGCGAAATCTCATGACCGAAGTATGCTCTTAAACATTATTCGTCACAAAAATGAAAGTCCGGCGAATTTGGGCCAAGGAGCCTTTAATAGATCGTTCGGGAAATGATTCAGCCAAAACGTGCTACCTCCAGCGCTCTAGCGTAGCGCGCGTCAGACCTAACCCGAAAGTGCCGGAGCCCTACGAAGACCCAAAAATCATTAAAAAAACAAATTCGTCCGGAAAACATGACACTTGCCCACCTAAAACACACGAGACGAAGAAGGCGCACAAAGGGAACAGAGCTAATCTTCAATCTGAGCTAACATGGCGGCGGGTATCCACTCAACTACACCATAGACTCTCCCCCGTTGCCACAACTCACCAAATCGATGCTGCTGACTACAGCGGCTGCTGCATGGAGTGCTGCCTGCACCCTACGAGCGCACGGTAGATGTGGGCACAGATAGGGTGGTACGTACTAGGTAGCAATCAATAATACAAAGTTAACCTACTTGACGTGCTAAGGGGAGTGTCCCCAAAAGGATTTGAAAACCTAAAGCACATGGTATATATCATATGATTACTGTATCATAGTACGACATTAATACACATCTTCGTTTTGTGTAGGGGGACAAAACTGACTTGATTGACGTAAGGATGACCCAAACTGACTTTGTTTTTGTGGACGGGCGAAACGCCTTTGGTTTAATGTGGAAACTAAAATTGACTACATTTTTGTGTAGGTGGTCGCAATATGCTTGATCCATGCGTGAGGGGCTTACATGACTTGTTTTAGTGTAGGTTTATATTGACTCGGGTTATGTGTGGTTGGTCTAAGTATGCTTGGTATGTTCCGTGTGCGTGGTCGCGATTGACTTGGAATATGTTTAGAGTATAGATTGGAAATTTCGCGATTTTTGCGTTGGTGCCACGAATGTCTTTTTATTGCGAGGGGGGTTTACGTTAGCTTGATTTGAGTGTAGGTATAGCAGTTGACTTGTTTTTGGTGTGGGGCTCGAACTTGGTTTCGTTCTACGTCGTGCCTGGATAGAAATAGACGAGGTGTTTTTGCGAGTCACAAAAACCTTGGTTTTGGTGTGAGTTTAAGTCTTGGGTGTGTGCGTGGTTGAAATTGACTTAGTTTTACTGTCGGACAATCGAAATTGTCTTGGTTTCACAATGGGCATCGCTATTGCCTTAAGTTTAGTGTTGGGTTCAAAATACAGCTGGTTTTTATGTTGCGATCGACATCGGCTTATTTTTCTTGCGCGGGGTCGAAATTGACTTGCTTTTCGTGTCAGAGATACACAAACGACTTGGTTTTACTGGGGGCACCGATGCTTACTGCCTGTTTGTGTGCGGGCTGAAAATATAATAACTTGGTTTCGGTGTGCAGGAGAAAAATATATTCACTATGCACCGCTAACCCCTAACTCGCTGTTCGAATCTCGCTGTTCGAAGGATGATTTGACGAGTTCGATAGATATCGCGCTTCTTGATTGTTGGCCGCAGCTTTGCTTATTAACTTCCCTCGTTGTATGTATAAATCCGGTGGTTGGCGTGTATATATGTGAACTATGCAGCGCCTTACTCTGTAGACTGTAGATCGCCTGCGCTTTCGGCTGCCTACTAAAACCACACTCTTGCTTTTGCTTCTGCTGCTGCCAATTGCGGTAAAACACAGCAACAGAAGCTGTAGAGACCTGAAGCTCTGCAGCTCGCAGGGTGTGACAAATAATACATCAATTTATGAAGTATTCCTGTAGGGACCAAGAGCAATACAGCGCGGACAAAACACCGAAATCGTGTAGTCCTGCGTTTTTTTCTGCAGGCGGACGGCAGGCGCGTATATATATAGCGTTGTATCCAGCTTGTTGTAGCACACACTCGGCGTGCTCGTGTGGTGTCTGTTGTGTCTTGGTTACGTACACAATACACAACATAAGCGGAAACAAAAAGTACAACAACGTAGGCCTGAACTCGCCGAAGATTGAACTCACTACTTAAAATCTGAAAGCGGGCATCGTTACCTATGTACCATATCACCAAAGCTCAATGTTATCATGTATCTGGTAGTATTTACCGCGGCGCGCGCCAGACGCGCGACCAATATTATGGACCGCACAGAGGCAAAAGAGAGAGAGGTGGCGATTGTTGATGACTAGTGACGGATGGAGCCCCCGAGAAAGCAACTGTTATTAAGAACAGCAGGAAACGGCGGGCCTGCCGCACATGCTTGGCGGGACCCGTTCCTACTTGCGGTGCTAAACGAGGTTGTAACGAACGTGGTTGTCTTTGCATGATGTCTGATCCTGAACTTTCGGTCCAGAGTCAGTGTGCATCTGCCACACATAACAGCAGCACGGAAATGTAGACGGTTGCTTACGGGTCCCAGGCTCCGATCGACCAAACAATAATTTTATAGCCATAGCAGTACAGCTCAGATCGGCGTGTCACACATGCACCGTTTTGCCTTGTGCTTATGAGCGGCCGCGTTATAACGTTGTATTTTCCGCGTATTAGGATGTCTACCTGTGGTTCACTGGTACGTCCGGTATGTCTGCTCGTGAACTCGTGAGATGGCTAAACGTAGGCAAATGTTTATGGGTATGTACAAACTAAAGCCTCACACAGAGCACCTGGGAAATCGTAGTAGCCACTCCTCATGAAAAACACCTTTCGGCTTATGGTATGCGAGCTACAGTGCTTGGATCGAGCCCAAACCTCGACCAACGTGTCCGGACCGGCTTGCCGTTTCGACGTACTTAGCGTTTCGCGGAAAAGTGCAGATATGTTCGAAATAAGACGGATCTTTCAGAAACATAGCTGTGCATACACCACAATACTGCACTATGTGAGTGCAAGGGAGTCATTATCCCGTGATGCACGTTGATGTCGAATAAATTCATGTGTTCCCCTCCGAACAAATTTATGTAATTCCAACCGTACGTAAAGGTGCCTTGAGCAAGGAAACATCGCTACAGTACCCGAAGGTTGCACGGTGTGACAGACACTATCCCTCCCCGCCGAGCTCGATCAGTAATTTGGTGGCACCATTGTAGTGCAGCGCGAGGCGGCGAACGCCGTTTAATCGTCGCGTACCGCCGACATGTCTGCAAGCTAAAGGCGTGACAGGTCCGCCTGGACCTTATACATCGTTGCTGTCCCACACGCGCCACCTGATGTTACCCAGGTATTCCCACCGCCGTCACTACCAACCCGTATCCGGCGACAATGGGGCGTTGTTCACGCGATGACTGCATGCAGCGGGGGTGCTTCGCTGCCAAAGGTAATATGCGGGTGTACTGCAAGCAACACGCGGGGCACGGCATGGTGAGAATCGGGAGCAGGCTGTGCGTATATGACTCCTGCAAGAAGCGGCCTATTTTCAATGTCGAGGGGAGCAAAAGGCCTGTGTGCTGCAAGCTACATGCTGACGACGGTATGGTGAACGTTTGCCTAAAGCGTTGTTCTTATGATACCTGTATGAAGCAGCCGAGATTCAATGTCCAGGGCAGGAAAACAGCGGGGTACTGCAAGCAGCATGCAGCGGACGACATGGTTGACGTCGTCAACCGGCGTTGCTCACATAAAACCTGCATTAAAAGGCCGAATTTCAATGTCGAGGGCAGCAAGACGGCCGTGTACTGCAAGCTACATGCTGAGGACGACATGGTGAACGTTCGAAGCAAGCGTTGCTCATATGATACCTGCATGAAGCGGCCGACGTTCAATATCGAGAGCAGTAAGACGGCCTTGTACTGCAAACGGCATGCAGCGGATAACATGATGGACATTGTTACTCGTCGTTGCTCACATGACACCTGCATGAAAATTCCGATTTTCAATGTCGAGGGCAGCAAGACGGCGGTGTACTGTAAGCTCCACGCTGAGGACGGAATGGTGGACGTCTCAAGCAAGCGTTGCTCATATGACACCTGCACGAAGCGGCCGATGTTCAATGTCGAGGGCAGCAAGACGGCGGTGTACTGTAAGCCACATGCGGAGGACGGCATGGTGGACGTCATAAGCCCGCGTTGCTCGTATGACACCTGCATGAAGCGGCCGACGTTTAATGTCGAGGGCAGCAAGACGGCGGTGTACTGCAAGCCACATGCTGAAGACGGCATGGTGAACGTTCGAAGCAAGCGTTGCTCATATGACACGTGCATCAAGCAACCGAGTTTTAATGTCGACGGGAGTAAGATGGCGGTGTACTGCAAGCAGCATGCATCGGATGACATGGTGGACATCATCAAGCGGCGTTGCACACATGACACCTGCACCAGGTCACCCATCTGGGGTTCACTAACTGGCGGTATGGCGACATTGTGTTCCGACCATAGAAGCGAAGTTTTGGTAGGCCAATTGATTAGCTTTCGTGTCAAGTGCCAAGTGGTGAATTGTTCCCGAATGTCACGGTGGGGACTCGGTGGGAAGCAGCCTACCCACTGCCACCAGCACGGCCCCTCCCAGGACGGCTTCGTCTGCGTTGGACAGACACCCGCCAGCAAGAGAGCTCGTCGTAGCCAATCGAACCGTTCCGAGAGTCCCCCCCAATTTCACGTAAAAACTGAGTGTACCTTTTAAAACGTCACAGAGCGATCCGGAAAATGGGTGTCAGCAGTTAGGTTGAACTAGACCCGTGATACAGCTGTGCAGTAGTCATACAAGGTATATATGTTGCAAGTTAGTGACGATTGCGACAAATGCGCTTGTCGCCGTGTCGGCCGGCTGTCTCAGCCTTCATATCCCAAGGATGTTTATATTTTGAGGAGAGAAGCCCATTAGGCTAGACCAAGGATTGTTAGGGGGCTCTAGCTTCATGCCTGGTTGAAAGGGACATGAGCTACCTGTATGCCGTTCCTCAAGTTTCGACAGCTAAAGCTATTTTCGATACGACAGATGGTACGAATGCATCGAAAAAGCGGTCCGCCGCAAAAGATGTGCTGGATATGTTGCCGAGAACAGTGTGAAAGTCACCCTTTCTCTTTCTGTAGTCTTGCGTCATCGACATTGGATCGGACGGCCTAGTCGGTACTTCATATGACGCTAAATGTTATGGTTCTAACCCTGTCGTGTAGATTAGAACCGGATTAGGCCTGGGCTACGTTGTGTCCCAGCGTTAGCGTAAACAATAACCCGATCCGGTAGATCCACTTCGGCGTCAAATATATAAGGACATTGCCTTATTCATGCGGTCCATGTTGGCACGTGTGTCGAGCGTAGTCTGCATTGCAGTTGAGCACGTCATGGCAGCGACCGTGTAACATAAGTCGAATAGAGTGTTGACCGACGTCCTCGTGACCCGTGATACGATATATACCGCATTGTGTGACGCATTGTGTGACTGCAGTACTCATTACTCCAGCAACGCCATCCGAATCCTGTAAGTGTAGTATTTGTACCAACGGTACTCCTAAATCATGTTCATGTTCATGTTGATATGCGTGTAGTCACGTTTTGTGTGAGATACAGGGCTCCTCAGGCGGGGTTCGTCGTAATCAATTGAGTCTACCCCCACCGTAGCGCACGTCTCGTTGGACAACAGTGACACTCTTTGAAACGGCAAGGTACCGTAAGTTTTCCATCGTAGCACGGAGTGTGATCGTGCACAAAGGGGGACGTGTCTGAAAACAAAGAGCAGGTGGTATGCCTTCATCTCGTAGTAGGATGTGCGCCATCAAAGTCATATCAACTCATCGTTCATTGTGTAATGATTGTGGTTCCAATGTACAGCTCTACTTTACCTACAACTCTTTCTGTTCCGGTTATGTCTTTGTTTTGCTTGTTCTCGTACATGTAATGATTTTTCCCGTCAATTTATATTGTGCTAGAACTGCTCTGTCGTTGACACGATAATTTTGTTCCCACGCTTGCGTTGTGCGGGTCGTGTCTTTCACGTTATTACAACCAGTCTCTGAGATATTTGTGGCCCACACGTGCCCACTGAAAGATGAAGTATTATCCTTGGATCGAGTATAAAGCAGCCCAGCGACAAATCCCAAGATGGTGTACTAATCGCCCGGATAAATAATTCCAACTGCCGGGAGCACATGTTATCGACAGTCAAGTGGAACACTAAATATTAAGCGCTCGGCCCCTTTTCTACTTCGAGTGTTCTCCGTTGTGAAGTAGGATGCAGGGCGTTTGTCTCCTATGATGGCATCGCCGACGACAAACGTATCCAATGGCGGTGTTTCCCCCGTACGGTTGAATAGAGGGAAAAACCCGGTATACCGTTTCTTAGCTGGAGCAGTCGTTAATAATCCGGTCGCAAACACGACACACCAGGTACGCTCTATGTTCAATCAAATAAATCCCAGCTCGTGTGGTCACTACAGACGGTTTCCGCGGCAATCGTGGTTTGCTTCCCCGACCAAGAACGTTTCTAGAAAATAAAGTAGATTATATTGTTGTCGTTGTGAAGCACAAACCAAAATGAGGTTGAACAATGAGCTCAGTGACGTAAAGGCTTCCGGTGGTTGTTGAAATGTTTCGCTGAAATCTCGAACGTTTTTGTTACATCAGATCATTGCCTATCGATTCCGCTTGGTCGGTTTTGTGGGGGTAGCGCCACATTCCGAACTCTGATCAATGGAAAACACACGGTGGAAAGGGCTCGACCATTGCCGGTAAATTATTTTGAAGAAAATATCTTCATGAGAGGACGTGACGAAACAGCAGCATGTACATGAAAACTACCAAAACGGAATCGACATTTCCACACTAAAATACCACCTGTCTCTCAAATATCCAGCTGGGTGTACGAGCTTTAATAGCTATTGATATTTATTTGCTATCCCCGCGCTCTGAATGTTCGCTCTTTCTTTACCGGAGTGAGCAAAATATCCTAAAACACGAGCACCATCCACTCCTCTGTTTTTAACGCTACTATTTAGGGCAGGAGCCATTCCGCGGGGGGGGATACTTTTTCGCAGGGGGGAGGGGGGGGGGGGGTGGAGACGAACACTCCCTCCCTAACGTCTTAAATCACTGAGAGAACCATACCTGCGAACATATGATGTATTTGACGTTAACGTTTTGCACAGGCATGATCACTGCCGAACTTCAATCGTTTTTACACATATCCTTTGGGAATTGTAGCGAAACACAGTAAGCAAGGATCTACCAAACAAGAACTCTATTAGAAAACAACAACTGGTTGACCTAAACGTTTCAGCGCATGGTATTAGTTTGTCGGGAATAATGAATGCGTTGATAGATGTTTGTTTGGGTGTCGTTTATGCGACCCATATACAGCTATATCTAAATACGCCAACACCGGCGATGTCAGTGGACCACCCCCCGCTCCTCCCTTCGCGCTCAAAACGCCCGAAACCGTGCCGCAAAGGGCATGTTTTTTCAGGGGTGGGAAATAATGAGATGGAGATAACGGATCCGACGTCATACTGTATATTATCTGTACTTCGATTTGCAAGCGGCTGTGCCTAAACACTCAAGGTTTCAATATATTTGCAGAGATATTCTCACGCCTCTCTTGCTCTGTGTGCTTGGTCTGGTGAACGTTCTCGGTGGCTTCACGCGCACTCTAAAACGGCCAAGTGGAGTCGATTAGCGAGGTGGTATACAATAGGTGATTTTGTAGGTAGACAACGTATCGGTCTTGGGAACCGGAGTAACAAACCAAACCGAGTTTATTAATAGAGAGGGTGCGTCTGGTCTGTATCGGGGACTATAATGGATATTGTCCAGTTGGTTATTGAAGGGATCCCCATGTAGCCATTCCTTTCCAAATTGACATCACGTGCAGGTAAGCATGCCAGCGTCAGGCGCAAGTAAACACGAGGTTGCCGCTGCAAGTGGGAGTAGAGGTGAGGTATTCGCGAAGTTGGTCAGCCAAAGCCAGAGACTTGTACCCCTTTTCGGCCGGCCCAGCCACCCCAATTTATGTGTTTGAAGGAGCTAGGGGTGTTCGAACGTGGACAGGATTACGGAATACTTATTTTTTCGTACTTTTGTTTTCTCAAGTCAGATCGTTATTCCTTTACTCGTGAGTGCCCCCTTCTAACACTCGCTCCGCGTTTTTCAGATGCATATATATATACCTATTACTTTATATCGCTTGACGTCATCCATATTTCCGTTATTACTGTTTTAGCATGCTCCTTCCCCGGCTCGCCGCCCTGCTATTAAATTTGCGATCAGTGTCACCACGTGCTGTATCCTTTCATTCCTTTACTCCTGCCGCCGAACTTTGCGAAGACGCGCTCGGTTGGTGACAACCGTTTCTCTGTACCCGGGCATTAACTATCGAATGCGTTGTGAGTGTGATGGCATCATAAAAACGGTCAAAACCATAATCCCACCGCAGTCACGCCCGCCGTAGGGAGCACCGCCTTCAAACAGAACTCCCATTTTAGAACCACCTTTGTCCTTTCCGTGGCCGTGGTGGTGGAGAAAGCGCAAGCTGTACTTCAAGCGGGGCTGGTTTTGGTGTTCGCCAGAGAACCCACCGACGATCCCGTATACAAGTATGTGAACAATTTCATTGGTATGAGTACACACAGCACGCCTGTCAGTGGCGGGTCAATACCACAACCACCGTGACCGGTTTACTTGACCCCGCCCCGGGTCGTGAGTACAAGGCCCCGCCTTCCGATATCATACCAGCCTCCGGATCATCAAATTCCACGACTCGACGTATACTCAGACATAGCGGCCCCAACTATTAATTCCGAGGTAGGTAGTGGGGCTTTTCAATCTGTAGTATCGAGCACTCCTGTTTAGCCCTCTAAACCAAACCCTGCTATCGATCCTAAGGTACCGAAAAAGGCAGCCCGACCCCCAGCGGGCACCCAGGCTGCCGACCCCACGTAAATTAACGCCACGTCTGTTCAACGGCCAGTAGAGGGTGTGTCCTTTGACTCAAGTACACCCCCCCCCCAGCGTTTTCTTGATGACACATCAAGGGATTAACTCTCTTACCTGAGGCATCTTAGCCTCGTACACGAGGTGTGGGTTGGTCTATAATCTCATAGGACTCTCTTTGTTTTTTGAATAGCAGTATCTTCGACCTCCTTCCCGATTTCTGAAAACACTTTCAGCTATCCCTGTATCGTAGTGTGGCCTGCATATACGACTATTCAGGGTGGGCTAATGTAATCGTGTGCCTTTAGGTATGAGAAATAGAACAACCGTATGCGGAGTTGGATACGATCTTAGTCACTTCATGTCGTATCTACGATGAATGGTATTCGTAGGATCTGTATCCTAACGGATACTATATAGGCGTATTCTATGGTAAAGGCGTATACAGAGCAGAGCATCTATCTGTGATCTGACTAGACGCGAGTTGGTTGTGGTACCTGCATTGAAGTAGGTAGTGCTACGTCAGTCGGTATTGGCGGGGAATTTATAGTGGGAACTTGAAGTGGTGGATCCTGTACTTGCCAGTACATGGGAGCCGGTCATGCTAGAGAGCATGACCTCCCCCTCCTCTACCCCACCCCCCTCCCCTTTCACTCTGTCAGCTTGACCTCTCAAGCTCTCACGCCTTTAATATGAGAACATATGTCTTCCACTTGGATGAGTCCTGATCTTGTATCAAGCACTTGATACTTGCACCCTTTCTCTCTCGACATGGCGTGTCATCATTAACATATGGTTGGTTCAGCCATAACACGAGCTGTTCAGCAGGTAGAAGCTACACGGGCTGGAGATCACACAGTAGAAACACCGGCTCTTGAGTCAGTCGTCACGAGCCATCATGGCCAACGCCTAGCAAGGAGCTGTTCTTCCCCGCCCCCGGCAGCTGAACCTGTGGTCAAGTTCCAAGCAGCTAGCTCGGCTGTTCAATCACCAGTAGCAAGCCCACCTATCAAGCCCTCGAAAGCTGTGACGGGTGTCTAGCACCCACGATGGCTCCAAATTGATGGGTTTATAGTAGCGAGCATGGTTGTCCAGCCTGCAGCGGCGAGCCCCAACGTGAAGTTCACAAAATATAACACAGGGGAACGTCAGATTTTTCTGTGTATCCCGAGATTCACACGGCCGCCCGCGTTTCAATCGTCGTGCAACAGACGGGCCGCCATACGCGTGGATAAATGTCGAGACGGTTGAGACTAACCCTAACCCTAACCCTAACCCTAACCCTAAGAAAGGATGGAAGGACGAAGATAACAAATGGGATAGATCACCAACATGGGGGGGCGCTTGTAACAAGCGACGACCCAAGAGTAAAGACATGACCATACATTTAAACCACGATGCTTAATATGATTTGTGCGAAGGACAGTCAGGCGGGTTGGGTAAGGATATAATGGCATCCTTAAATCACAATGCATGTGTGCGGAGACCAGCCGAGACAAGAACGTGAAAGTAGCACAGGGAGCCGCACCACGAACATATGATTCACCCGAGATCAAACAAGAGAAATATTGGCACAACGCTACTCATGGAGGTGTTTCTTACGCGACAGAATGCCGGGGGGGGGGGCTAGAGGCCAGTAGGTTGTTTAGTTATGCATTGGCAAATGATATATACAGTCTTACTACAACACATCGTATCGTAAGGCGTAGCTGCTTTATATGTACAATAGCACTACATATACCGTCACCTGTGCTACTTGATACTACTTGCTACTACTTGACTTGCTACTTACTACGAATACACCCGCATTACGACTACGACTGCTTTTACGATGACTACTACTATTTAGTCAGCTACTATGCATTGACTTTGGTTGAGTCAAACTGTGTAGTGCATGTCATTGGAGCGTATATATGGAACTGCATTAAGTTAACGTTTTGTGATTGGTGGAAGATAGAGAGTCCTCCCCGCCGGTCTGGCACATCGCACCATGCTGCAATCCCCTGAGTAGCTAGACCACCCATTATTACCGTCTCTCTGTACCCTATACCCATGCTATAATAACGGCCCGGTTCTGAACAAAATAGTATGGCCTGCAGTTGTCTCGGATAATCAAGCCTCTAAATGGTGTATACCTTTCAACTCCTTCGATCAAACTGAAGCTCACACATATATCCAAAACACAAGTTTTCAGGAACCCCGACTACTTTCGACCCCCCCTCGTTCGTCGAAAACCAAAATAGGGAGGGTGGGGCGGCAAAAAAAAGGCACAAGTCTCTGGCTTGGCTGAGCAACCCAGCGGCCACCTCGCCTCCACCCATGCTTGGAGCGGCAACCTCCTGCTTGCCTGCGCTTAGAACGGGGATGCTCACCATCACTTGATGCCCTTCTTGAAATCTTCTTGAAAGGAATGGCTAAATGCTGGTCCCTCCAACCTCCCGAACCAATCATACACTATCCCAGTCCCCGATACGGATCAGCTGCATTTTCTCTACGGATACATTGTATTTGTTTGTTAGTCTGGTAGCGGAGGCCGATACTTCGTCTACGTACCAAACTACAGTTTGTATACCATTTCGCTACTCGGCTTCGCTTGACCGCTTTAAAGTGACAGAATTGACAAACAAAACGTTAACCCGACAATCACGCAGAGTTGCAGAGATGTTAGAAAATTTACTTTTTATTAAGATAAGACGAATCTGAAGGTAAACAGCGTTTTGGAACAGCGGCTTTGCAATGGGTATACCGCACAGAGACAGTATGACGTCGGGTTCATCATCTCCGTGTCATTATTCCCCACCCCTGAGCAATTGAACCCTTTGGGGCACGGGTTCAGCTGTGTAGATGGGGTGCACGGATATCGCCGGTGTAAGCGTGTCTACACATAGCTGTAGGCTTATCGCATGAACGAAACCCAAACAGAAAAACAACGAATTCGTCATTCCTGCCGAACTATTACCGTGCGCTAGAAAACTGTGATCAATCACTATTTCCCCCCCAAAATTGAACATTTATTTTCGCCATCTCCGCTTTATGCGTTTTGCTAGATTTCACTAAGGATTTCGGTAAAACCTGTTCAACCACGGCATTAACCATGCACTTTTATATCACAAACGTCGAATAAGCCATCAGTTTTTTCATAAATGGTCCCCACCCCGACCTCATAAACCATATTCTTCCCAGCGGATTGTTCAAACACTACATTTTAGCCTGAAAGTAATTTGAGTGTTTGCTGCTCGTGCTTCAACGTATTTTGGCCTTTCTGGTAAGGAAAGAGCCAGCAGTCAGAGGGTGGGGATAGTAAAACAAACAAATGGTTATAAAATTTCGTACATCATGCTGAATGTTTGAGGGTCGGGTACTGTTTGAGTTTCATACAAATATTTGTTTTCAAAGTCAGGTACGTTCCTACTGGCAATGGTCGAGCCCTCCCTGCCGTGTGTTTTGTTCTGATCAAAGTTCGGAACGCGGCGCTACCCCCACCAAATCGACCTGGCGAACTCAGTAGTAGACTATGATATGAAAAACTAAAAATATCTGGGAGTGCCGAGACAAAACAGAAACAACAACCCAAAGCTTTTGTGTTACCGGGCTCCCTTTTCAGGCTCGTTTTGATTTGTGCTTCACAACGAAAAGATAAGTTTAAACTCATATATCTAAAAACTATCATGGTGGGAGGAGGAAAACACGTGTGCCGCGGAACCCGCGTGTAGTGAGCGTACGTGCTACGACCTGGGCTGGCCAAGGATGGCTTTTATGCTCGTCTGGCGGTTTCTCAATATTTTCCGACATTTAGAAATATAACAACGCAAAGTGAGTATCTGTGTGTTGCTGAGTTTACTGTGCATTTGCCGACTTCTGACGTTTCGAAATCAGAGTTATTTTATTTTAACTATAAGTAGAACAGATAGAAAAAACATGACTTAGATACCATATGTTGATATTAGAGTTTATATGGTATATTAAACTCCACAACCCTTGTTTTGCGAATTTCGCTAAAATTCGGTGTGCATCTTCCTTGAGGCGTGAAGAATCCACTGATATCCTCACCACCGCATAGTTCGCCGATCATCAAAATATACGGCGTGCATGAGGTTATATACAAAGTCAAGATAGTATGGGGAGAAGCACAAAATATGATACTGTCACCCCAATTTTCATTTTGATATGCCCGAATTGTTACACGTCCAATTCAGGGCAAGACCACGGCAGTGCCTGCTGCACCTTTTTATTAGTTTTTTGGTTGTGTCGGCTGTGGCCGAAACCAGTTTCCGGAGTGTTTTTGGAAATGTGCCTTCCCAAACAAAAACAGAAACAAGGGCAGTAGACACTTCCTGTGTATGAAGCACGTGCCGAGTTTTCAAATAAAAACTCGAAAAAACGGACTGAGAAAGTGCCTGGCCAATCAAAACGCAGATCTTGTCCAGCCCAGCTCGTATAGTGTATATGTCGAACATATAGCGTACCTGGTATGTCGTGTTTGAGACAGGAATTTTAACCAGTGCGCCAGCTGGGAAACGGTACACAAGGTTTTTCACTGCAATAAAATGTAAGGGGAAAATCCGACATTGAATACGTACGTTGTCGGCAATGATATCATTGGTTACTTACGTACTGCATCTAACTTGACGATGGAGAACACGAAAGGTCAAAAGGAAGCCGAGCGCCCTAATAATCGGTGTGCCACTCGGCTGTCGATACAACATGCTCCCGACAGGGATATCATAGGTTGCTAACGCACTGCATCCAACTCCACGATGGAGAACACGAAAGGTCATAACGAAGCCGAGCGCTCTAATAATCGGTGTGCCACTCGGCTGTCGATACAGCATGCTCTCGACAGGGTAATTCCAATATCCGTCAACTAGTGAACACCCCCTCGAGCTATTCCGTTGGTCTGCTCAATAATCGACCGAACGAGCTTGCTAAGACTTTCAGTTGGCACCTGACGGCCGCAGATATATCATAAACTGGCTGTAAAAGCGCGGAAGACGACGCAAGCACAACGTATGCGTAGTAAAACATACCCGCGTCGACAACGGTGCAGGTCTGGTAAAACTTAGGTTTATGGGAAAAATAATATATATATATATTTGAGAATACAAGAACAGAAAGGCATGTCTGCAACTAAAGCGTTGCAGGTGAAGAACAGCGGTACATCGAAAACACACAAACCAAATACCATGCACGATAAGTCGATATCGTTATGAGTTTGTCGATCTTACTTCGGGATCAAGGCATGCCACCTACTTCCTGTTTCCAGACGCTTGCCCTCTTGCGCATGTTGATTCTCAGTGCTACAGTGGACGACGTAAGGTACCTGGCCGTTTCAAATCTTGCTACTGTAGTTGAACGAGACGCGCGCTACGGTGAGCGTGGACCCATTTGTTTATGAGACTCCCCGCGTTTAGAGCCCTGTATCTGATCCCACCCAGCACGTGACAGAATGTATACGAAAATGATCAATCCCATGACGAAAACGTACTCTTGGTGCAAATACTATGATGACCAAATTATCATGGCGTTGCCGAAGTATTGGGTACAGTACAGTTCCGCAGTGGAGCGGTCGCGTCAGTCAAAAACGGCTTGGCCAAAAGAAAATACTCTATCATATCACGGGTCACGAAGACGTCTGCCAACAAAGTACTTGACTTGCTTGACATTTTTGCTGCAATGGGTGCTAAAGTGCCATGCGAACTAACGTTCGATAGACGTGTACGAAACAAACGCATGAATAGGTCAATGCCTAATAAATTTGACGCCAAAGTTAATATACCTGATCGGTTTCCGTGTTGATCGCTTAACGAAAACGTAGTCCAGGCCGAAACCGGTTATAATCTACAAGAAAGGGTTGGTCATGTATTACCTTCAGCGCCATGTGTAGTTTACAGACTACGCCGTCCAATTTATGCTTTTGAAGCGAGACACGGCAAGAGGAAGAATAACCATCACGCCGTTGTTGGCAGCACATCAAGAAAAACCTTCGCGGCGAACCGGTTTTTCGCTGCATTCGTATCGCCTGTAATATCTCGAATATCTTTGGCTGTAAAAGCATCCGGAACCACATACAGCCAGCACATGTCTCCTTCAAACTGGCATGAAGCTAAAGCGCCCTAACGAGCCTTGGTCTAGCTGGGCTTCTCTCTCTTAGGTATAAATGGCATTGCCTAACCCTTAATAAGATCCTCGAGATTTAAAGACTGAAACAGTTGGCGCCGACACGACGACAAGCATATTTGGCGCAAACGTCACTAACTTGCATTTTATATTAGGTATGACCACTTCATAGATGTACCACGTACCTAGTCCAACTTAACCCCTCACACCAACTTTCCGTACATCGCTCGAAAACATTTCAAAATATACACTCAGTTTTAAGGTGAAATCCGGGGCGGCTCACGGAGCTGTTCAAAACGCTATGACGAGCTCTCTTACTGGCGGGTGTCTGTACAACGCAGACGAAACCGTCTTCGGTTGGGCCGTGCTTGTGGCAGTGGGTAGGCTGCTTCCCACTGAGTCCCCACCGTGACGCTCGACCACAATCCAACACTTGGCACTTTGCCCGAAACGTTATCAATTGGCCTACAAAAACTTCGCTTTTATGGTCGGAACACACTGTCGGCACACCGCCAGATAGCAAACCCCAGGACGGTGGCCTGATGCAGGTGTCATGGGAGCAACGCTTGCCGCGAACGTTCATCATGCCGTCCTCAGCATGTTGCTTGCAGTACGCTGCCATCTTGCTGCCCTCGACATTGAAATGGGGATACTTCATGCAGGTGTCGTGTGAGCAACGCCGGTTGATTACGTCCACCATGTCATCCGCGGCATGCTGCTTGCAGTACACCGCCGTCTTGCTGCCCTCAACATTGAAACTAGGCTGCTTCATGCAAGTGTCCTGTGAGCAACGCTTGCCGCCGACGTTCACCATGCCGTCCTCAGCATGCAGCTTGCAGTACACCGCCGTCTTGCTGCCCTCGACATTGAACTTCGGCTGCTTAATGCAGGTGTCATATAAGCAACGCTTGCCGCGAACGTTCACCATGCCATTCTCAGCATGCTGCTTGCAGTACACCGCCGTTTTACTGCCTTCAACATTAAAATTCGGCTGCTTCATGCAGGTTTCATATATACAACGTTTGCCGAGAACGTTTACCATGCCGTCTCCAGCATGTAGCTTGCAGTACACCGCTGTCTTGCTGCCCTCGACATTTAAACTCGGATGCTTCCTGCAGGTTTCATATAAACAACGTTTGCCGAGAACGTTCACCATGCCGTCTCCAGCATGTAGCTTGCAGTACACCGCCGTTTTGCTGCCCTCTACATTGAAATTCGGCGTCTTCATGCAGGTTTCATGTGAGCAACGTCGGGTGGTGATGTCCACCATGTCATCCGCCGCATGCTTCTTGCAGTACACCGCCGGCTTGCTGCCTTCGACATTGAAATTCGGCTTCTTCTTGCAGGTGTCATACGAGCAACGCCTGCTGCAAACGTTCACCATGCTGTTGTGCGCATGCTGCTTGCAGTACGCAGGCGTCCTGCTCCCTTCGACATTAAAACCCGGATGCTTCTTGCAGGAGTCATATATGCATAGCTTGTTGTCGGTGCTCGTCATGCCGTGCTCCGAGTGTTGCTTGCAGTACGCCTCCATATGACATTTGACATCGTAGCTCCTCCGCTTCGTGCAGCCATCGCGTAAGCAACGCCTCATGATCGCCGCACGCGGGGTGGTGGCGACGGCGGTGGGAATACCTGAGGAACATCAGGTGGCGAGTGAGGCACAGCAAGGCTGTAAAAGATCCAGGCTGACCCGTCACGCCTACAGCTTGTAGACTTGTCGGCGGTAAGAGACGATTAACGGCTTTCGCCAATGGTCCCACCAAATTACTGATCGAGCTCAGCGGACAGGCGACTGTCTGTCTCACCGCGCAATCTTCGAACATTGCACCTTGAGGTACGGTTTAAAAAAGCAGAATTAATGTTCGGAGGGGAACACATGAAAATTAATCGACAACAATCTTGTTCACGGGATAATGATGCCCTTGCACTCACATAGTGCAGTATCTTGGTGTATGTATAGAAATGTTTCTAAACGATCCGTCTTGTTTCGAACATATCTGAAATCTATGGCGAAACGCTAAGTACGTCGACACGGCAAGCCGGTCCGGACGCGTCGGTCGAGGTTTGAGCTCGATCCGAGCACTGTAGCTCGCATAGCAAGCACCTAAAGGTGTTTTGTCGTGAGGAATGGCTACAACGATTCCCGGGTGCTCTGTATGAGACCTTAGTTTGTACTTACCCATAACACTTTCCCTACTTTTAGCCCTATCACGAGTTCACGAGCAGACATACCAGACATACTAGTGAACCATAGGTAGACAACATATTTTGCACAGAACACAACATTACAACGCGGCCGCTCATAAGCACAAGGCAAAATGGTGCGTGTGTGACACACGCAAATCTGCGCTGCACTGCTATGACTATTGAATGATGTGTTCGTTTATCGGAACCTGCGACCCGTAAGCAACCGTCTACGTTTCTGTACTGTTGTTGAGTGTGGCAGATGCCCACTGACCCTGGGAGAGGTCGGGGTCAGACAGTATGTAAAGACAACGAAGTTTGTCACGCCCTCGACTAGCCCCAGAAGCACGAGCGAGCCACACGAAGCACGTGCGGCAGGCCCGCCGTTTCCTGCTGTGGCCATTAATAGTTGCTTTATAGGTGGTTTCCATCCGTCACCAGTCACCATTAAGCACCCCTATTCTGGCTTCTGCCGCTGTGGTGTCCACAGTATGTGTCGCGCGTCTGGCGCGCGCCGCGGTAAAAACTACCAGGTACATCATTGAGCTTTGGTGATATGATAAATAGGTCACAATGCCCGCATTTATAATTATAGGAGTAGGTTCAATCCTCGGCGAATTCAGGCCTACGTTGTACATTATTTTTCTGTTTCTGTTTAGTAAATTGTGGACGTAACTCAGCCACCACAAACAGCACACGAGCACGCAGAGTGCGTGCTACAACCAGCTGGATACAACACTCTATATACGCGCCTGCCTTCCGCCAGCAGAAAATAACGCAGGACTACGTGCTTCCGGTGCTTTGTCGGCGCTGAATGACTCTAGGTCCCTACTGTTTTACTTCATAGATGCTTTATATCGCATACCCTACGAGCTGCAGAGCTGGAGGTCTCTGCAGCTTCTGTGGCTGTGCTTTACCGCAATTGAGAGCAGCAGAAGCAAAGCAAGAGTGCGAGTTTAGTTTGCAGCCCAGAGCGCAGGCGATCTAGAGTCAACAGAGTAAGACGATGAATACTTCACATATATACATACCACTGGATATATACATATAAAGGAAGAAAAATCTTGAAACAAGCACTGGCCAACAACAAAGAAGCACGATATCTATCGACCTGGTCAAATCGTCCCTTAAACAGCGAATTACGAGTTAGTGGTACACGACGCACGTTTTGACTCTGCACACCTAAACCGAGTCATCTAGGTGCCAGCCCGCACACAGAGAGGAAGTAAGCATCGATGCCTCTACAAAAGCCAATTAGTTTGTATCTATAACACAGACAAACAAAAGTCGATTTTGACGCCCCGCAAGAAAACATATAGTAATTTTGATCCCAACTCAAGAAAAAAACAAAAATCGAACCAAACCATAAAATCAAGTGTATTTCAATCCCCGTTTTGATTGAAAGACCATTTCGATGCACCGACAATAAAACTAAATAGTTTTAATCCACGCCCAAAACCACTAAGTACCCATACTTGAACTTAGTAGATTTCTATCGACACATCGAAACCAAGCATTTCTTGGCTAGAACAAAAAAAAGTCGTTTTCGATCCAGACACTACGTAGAAATAAGATAGTTTCGAACTCCACACCAAAACCAAGTCAACTGCGATACACACACTGAAATCAAGTCCACTTGCACCGCCCTCTTCACAAATGCAATTAACGGGTCGAATACAAAAACTGAGTCATTTCCAAACCGTACACCGAAAGAAACAAAAACGGCCTGTATTCAACATCCAAGTCAAAAGAGACCACGCACACGACACAGAATACCTAAACTTAGACAACCCACACATAGCCCAAGTGAATCGAGGCCCACACTGAAACACGCTAGTTTCGCCCCTCAAACAAGAAGCAACTATGATGCGACCACCTACATAGAAATGTTGTCAATTTTGATTTACACACTAAACCCAGAGAGTTCCGCCCCCCCTTACTGCAATAAAGGCAGTTTTGATCTCCCACACAAAAGCGCAGATGTTTCATGAAGTCGTACTATGACACTGTAATCGTATGGTATCATATCACGCACTGTACGTGTTTATAATCATTTTCGGCCCAATCCCTTAAGCAAATATGTACTACGTAATTACTACCATGTACTACCCTTTCCGTGCCCACAGCTACCGTGCGTTTGTACGGTGCAGGCAGCACTCCCTACAGCAGCCGATATTCTCAATAGTATGGAGTTGGTGAGTTGTGGGAACGGAAGGGAGTTTTATGTTGTGGTTGAGCGGATAACCCCGGCATAATCAGGTCAGTTTCCAAATTTACTTCGTTTCATTGGTTTGCCTTCTTCGTCTCGTGTGTTTGAGGTTGGCAATCGCCATGCTTTATGGCATTTTTGTGTTTATGGTTTTGGGGTATTGTTTAGGGCACCAGCACCTTTACATTAGGTCTATGCGAAAGGAAGAAGCAAATGAATATTTGACAAACTGGTAGAGCCACATTATCTGCAATGTCTAAACCTCAGCATAGCGGTTTCCGACAGAAAACCCGACAACTATTGAAGAGATTAAAATTACAGTAGGACCATATCTGCACCATACGTATCAAGAATTTCCAGAGCGACCAAGAATTCAAAACGTACTGCAATTCGAAGACGGAGATGCGGTTTTGAAACGTCTAAACAATCCAAGGGCCTCGCTCGCGTGTTCGACATGTGCCTCAGCTTACATACTGTAAAACACAAAACAGCAGTGGCGCAACTGGGCTTGCCGTCGAGCCGCAGACATATTATAGTCGACGCTCGGTAGTAAAGCCGGAGGCATGGTGACATGGAACACTGTACATAACTCGGGCGATGTGTCCCAAAAGAACAATGTTGTTCTGAAAGGTGTTTCAGGCTGGGCTGCAGGCTGAACAAGAAAGCACTCCCGCGCTTAGAGTTTTACCCACAGCGCAGCGTGCACCTGGCTGGTAGCAATAGGTGTTAGCGCTTGCCTCTCGCCAGTCGACGTTTGGTTTGGGTCGGCGTTGGTACGATGGTCTGTGTGCCGGGCCGTGGTGATGTTTTTCTTGATATTTTTGTTGATGTGTTATGCGTATGTTTTCTCTATACAGTCCGGAAAATGTGGAGGTCGATTGTTCGTTTTCCAGTACATGAATATGATGTACTTGTGTCGGTTGAGTGAATGCAGCATATCCCTCACCGCCACCGACATTGCTGCTGTTGCAACGTGATGGCTGCTTGTTCATGCTACACCAACAACCCTGTTGTACTTGAGTTGGGGGCGTGAGTTGTGTGGCGGGGCTGTACTTTACTGTCGCAAAGCTGGCGCTGCGCGATGCCCGGTCTTGCGCAATCACACGGTGACTATATCAAGATTTGCTGGAGAAAGGGCAAGAAGATTACAACCAACTAATGCATGTTGTGCTTCATCAGAAAAGTGACCGAGTAAACCATTTGAGAATAACCATATCGCACGCTCGTCGTTCTGCGCAGAAGAAGCGCATTCTTTTTCATGGTATATAACTCAATAGGGACGTATTTCATTCAAATCCATGAAAAGGTCTCTATTCGGAGTTTCAAATATGTCTATAAATAATACGGACTCCAGATAAAATATGATTTGTTTGTACCCGTACAACATTTAACGTTTGAGGACTTGAGTGGAGCGATCGGTGGAAACGCACATGCCCACAGCTTACGGAACAGAATATCCGTTGTGAACGGTGACCACCCACAATGTCCAATTCCTGTCATCCCATAGAGCAGCAGTACACGCCCTCATTCAACCCTGATGTAAGGAAATTATCTACGCTGTTCGCGCAACAGCTGCTACAGTAGGGTGGAGAGGTGCGAGCTGGACATACTACTTATTGGTGTCTCCTTTTTTTCAGATATACCTATGATGGTGGTGAAATTAATCCTTGAATTTGCTCCGTCTCCGGATTTCTTTCGAATGCAAAGACTTTCTTGCGCGGTTTCTTCACTGGCGCGCTGGCGCGCGTGTTCGCCTCCACCGTAGCCGCCGGCGACGACGATACTCTCGCTCGGCGCCGCACGCGCTCGTGCGGGAGCTCGAGATCGGAATCTACAACGGGTATCTCCGCACTCTGTGAGGCCTGTACGCCCACTCAGCGTTTTGACGCAACGACTCGCCTCAGGAACAATACTTGATCGTGGTTTGTTTGTAGGGGCGTGCTCGCCGGCCTCCCGGTCCTCCGAAAGGTCGACTATCCTGCCGGCGCCGCCGTAAGGGGGAAACTGTGGGGACGAACGCAAGGTTGAGATCTACGGCATGGTTCGCACTCCTGGCACATAACCGCCGTCCGTATCTCGTTTCGGTTACGTATAGTACGTCGAAAAGCGTCACAAACGGCGAAACTGTGGGGACGAACGCAAGGTTGAGATCTATAACATGGTTCGCACTCCTGGCACATAACCGCCGTCCATGTTTCGTTTTGATTACGCATCGTACGTCAGAAATAGTCACTGTTTCACTTGTCGGAGAGCACCAGAGCTTGAGGAAGAAACTCGGGTTGTTATCGTGATCACAAGCGCGAGCATGGCTGACGTGGGCACTGGCGGACGCAGGCGTGAAAAGGGGATAGGGTAAGGGAGCAGTGGCCGGTGTGGCCACTTGCAGTCGCTTCCTCGTGGAGGGGAGAATGTCGCACGAAGTCGACTATAAATTAGGAAACAACACAAATGCGAACAATGTGGAGAGCCCACTCGTGACGAAACGTTGGGGAGTATCTTCCTCTGATAATACTAGATGGCCAGGAGAGGGGGGGGGCTGTACTCTGGCTGCTTCCTGGGTGTGGTGTTTTATTATTGGAGCGAAAGGAAGACAGTTTATTTTACTGCATTGAGTGTGCCGACTTTCAGAACCGTGGATTTATCGGCCGATGTCCTGCTGCACCAGCACAGAGCAAAAGGAGGATCATAAATACAAGCATGCAGAAAATCAGATACGTATACTTTTAACGCAGCTGAGCCCGCCGATGCAGTGAAAAGCGAGCCCTACAAATGTATTCTACAGATCAGATATACATACTCGTGCACTCATAATCCGCCACAAAAACAACAAGACAGACCAATCGCAAACTGCAATGGCGTCTTGCGTACTTGTACCTGCACATATCTGGAAGTACGAGCCTTGGTGTATGGTATCACTCGAATATTCTATCCTGTGCTGGTAAACAACGGTATGTTTTCCAGCGTACGGTGTGCTGCTTACAGGGGTCCGCATCCGAGTTTTCCCCGAAATTTATAAGAAATTTCTATATGCGTTTTTGTTTTTTCGTAGATTCAGAAAGAAAACGAACAGCCCAGAATGAAGATACCTTTCAAAACCGAAGGCATTTTGCCCCACCGATTCGTGTGACGAAACAGAAGGCATGCTCGGTAACACAAGGAACTGGAGCTCCCTTCTACCCAATGCCGGCGTCATTTGAGCCCTTGTGGCCGGCACACTGCTGTCCGATCTGCCGGCAAGGCTTGTGTCTCCGAGCTGCTGCAAATCAGCAAATCGCTCGGCCCGAGTACGCCCTCTAACAAAGTGAATGGGGCTCGAGCCAGCATCTTAGCCCAACGAAGCCATGGGTGGCAGGCACCCCACAACCCACAGGGTCATTGTAACGTCGGCCGTTTTCAAATTTTGTTGCTTGCATCGCTCGCGTGGTTAATCTGCTCGTACTCGTTCGTATCAGAAGTGAGTGGAGTCGCGGCGCGTCAGTTTTCGTTTACATCATATTCATGGATCAGAGACTGAAACCTCGCTGATGGAGGCTTCTTTTTGGCTGCGACGACTTGAGGCCGTCTCCCGAGGTCAGAGGGACAACTTGACAGGCTGGAGCTGGTCATGCGGTGCCTTGGCGAGAGAGAACGAGCTGCTGTTCGAAGTTGGTCCTTGATTTTCTCTGTTGAGATTTTCGGGGTATATCTCTCTCTTGGCGAATCTGGACAGAAAGCAGCCCTACATCTGAAGGACGCGATCATTTGCGTCGCCAATTTCTCTCCTCGAACCCTCTAGTAGAGGACAACAGCCACGCCAAATGTCCTTGCGCCCCTCTTTCCTATGTCGAGCACGCGTTGCATCTACAAGCAGCAGAATCTGCGGAAGTTTCCTCGATCGGCGAAACGATATTATAATAGATATTTTGGTTCGAGTACTCGTAATTTGCGCATTTCTCCCAGCAGTACCTGCAATGAACGAGTACGAGGAAATAGAGCCCGCGAACGATAGAAGGAACGAAATTGGAAACGGCTGACGTTAGCATGACCCTGTGGGTTGTGGCGTGCACGTCAACCTTGGTTTCGTTGGGCTAAGATGCTGGCTCGAGCCCCATTAATTTTGTCAGACGGCGTACTCGGGCCGAGCGATTTGCACGATATGCAGCAGCTCGGAGACACAAGCCTTGCCGGCAGATCGGAGAGCAGTGTTCCGGCCACAAGCTCTTAAATGACGCCAGGATTGGGTAGAAGCGAGCTCCAGTTCCTTTTGTCACCGAGCATGCCTTCCTGTTCGTCATGTCAATCGGTGGGGTAAAATGCCTTTGGTTTTGATACGTATCTTCATTATGGGCTGTTCGTTTTTAGATGTGATTCTACGATTATCTATTTTTTAACTTTTCATAATTTTCGGGAAAGCTCAGATGCGGACCCCTGTAGTACTCTTTTTTAATAGTAAAGGTTAATCGTACCCGTACCTAAACAGACCTGACAGTACGAGTCGTGGTACCTGGTATATATCGTGGATGTGATCATGTGTGTGTACGCGGTGCTGTTCTGCGTCATAGGGTGGCTGAAACATTCCGGGTGTCCCTCGTCGATGCTATGATACTCGAACGGATCGTGTGCACCATCGAGTGGGCACAACCTCTACATCGTCGAAACCCCACATGTTACATATGATTCATCGATTCGTAACCATTGGTCGCTGGTGAGAAAAAAAAAGACAAAAAAACAATCTCGACCCCTCCCCGATCGCAATAAATGAGCACTTTTCAAGTTTGACATCGATCGACTACACAAGAAGTACGTCATACTCTTTGAATGAATCGCCGCTTGTTGGGGGATCCCAACCCACCCTAGTGTCACATTTCTCACAAACCGTTAAACGAAATGTGGGGCGCCGACGCGTCTGATAAATACAAATTTGTCGACTGATGTGATGACAACAGACGAACAAAAAAAGATATCACTCTCCGATGGCAAGAAATGGAACTTTTTTAAGGCTTTTGTACGAAGACGGTAAGACGCCGTAAGTAACCGTTCACCCCCTAGACTACCGATCGCAAGGGTACCTTCGAAGCCGCTATGTAGATTGGCTGGCCTTGCTCGGTATCTAGTGGGTCAGTCATAGTACCTAGTACCCGTATATATTTAATAATATTGCACGTATCGTTCTCATATACAGTACCCCGTGTACGCCATACGTACAGATTATACGTATCGTTCTCGTACATAGTGCCGGGGCGTACAAAATGGTATCTACTTGCGGAACAGAAAAATGATGGCGTATTGTGCCTGCCACTATGTCACAGGTCAGGTAGTGGCTACACACCCCTTTTCGTTGGCTTTTCGAATTTTGAGAGCATAGTGGACCTACTTCGGTCTCCATACGGGAGGTACGCAGTTTGTCTTTGGCATTATGTTGGTTAAACGGCGATTAACGAGCTACAAAGTGGTACCATAAAGTTTGGTCCACATCAATATAAATCAATTTTCATTAAGTTCTTTCGTTTATAGTATCATAAAATAGCATGGTTTCGATTTTCATAAATCCACTTGGTTTCCATTGAACAAAAAAAAGATTTCCACTTTCGTGTTGTTTTACCGGAATTTTCAAGCCGCGGTGGATAACTGAAGAGTTGCACTCTTGGAAACACATAGGAGATCTCGGTCGTATTCTTTTGTTTGGGCGACTGCAAACAACGTCAGCTTAGGCGGGCGCTGGAAAAAGAGACCAGTACAGAAGTTGCAATCAAGGGGGTGTTGAGTTAGGCCACGTGGCCGTTAGGATCCTGCAGGGTAGCTGCATGGGCGTAAGTTGGACGTTTTTTTCGCAGTGAAGGTTCTGCCGTCTTTTAACTGATTGTCCGAAAACAGATGACAAAATCTAACTGGGTTTCGACATAAACTATTTGCATGTTGTGTGTTTTTGTAACAGCATATCATGCAGAGAGGTTGCTTTGAATGTCGTCCCAATGACACTCCTTGCAGTTTGGCTGGCCTACTACAGCGCTAAGCGATTCAACCCAAACGAAATCCACAGGAATGGGGACATCCTTGGTTCACGCACAGGCTATGGCGGCTGGGCGGGTCCTTGACGCCCCGCATGTTTGTGAAGTTTGGTGATCGTAGCACTCATTCAATCCGCAATCGATCGTAGAATGATGGACTCTATGCACTGCTACTACTACTACTACTTCTTCTTCTGTGTTTGTCATCTGCGTGACAGTAGAGTCTACACTGTTCATACTGCTGCAATTATTTGTACTTGAAGAACAAGCCAAATAATAACTACTGCTGTGCCCCTCCGTACTGCTGATGCTACTGCAGCAGTACAATACGTCCGACGCACTACTCTACCTGGCGTTTGTTGTACAATCAATAATCCATAGAGCGAGAGGAAATCCTTGCCTCTCACGCGGGGTTTGCCGGCTGAGCGGGGAGCGGTCCGCCACTACCCACTCTCCGCCGCAAGGTATATCCTGATAAGTTTCGCGACAAGTACGTACTCTTCGTGAACTTGTACGGCTGTATAATATGAAGTGCAGTAAGTTCGCGATCAACGGTAAATATTTCGTGTGCGTTTACAAGTATGCCAATATGTCGAGTAATATGATGTCGAGCGGCGTAACTTGTTTTATCGTTTCATTTTGTGTTACAATTCGGATGAGCATCATGAAATCGTGGATTGTTGAGTCGGATTCACCCATGGCATGGGCCATGGACCATACACGTTGAGAAAACGACAATTGATTGTGCTTCACATCACACAAACAAACGGCCGTATGCCCCACTCCGCTTCCTAGCGAGTCCATTCAAACAATACTGAACGGGTATGCGTACACGGGGTTGCCCGCTGGGCGGGGCACGGGTCTGGGCTGCCCCCCGACCCGCTCCCCCCGCCGCCTAACCTGTGAAGCATTATTATTGTAGCTTGTAGCTATGCCTGGTATTGATCATATACAGTTTTTCTTATACGCACGTGGTTCATACGTACCGGTACGGGAACTATTAATATAATGTCACTGCTGTAGGCCCTAGGTCATGGGCGCGCATGAAACAGCATAAAAATTGACGCGACCAAGAGCTAAGTCCAATAAAACAACTCAGATGAAACATTGAATTCGTGCCTGATTCAGCGTCAGGATATTCAAGTGCCAGTTGAAACATTGGAGCCCAATATCATGTATCAGACCAATTATCGAATTGATGGTTCATAGGTGACAGATCGATGTATTAGTGGAGCTTGGACTAAGTGTCAAGTTTGGCGGGGGGGACGCAAGTAATTGATGGACTTTGACTTCAGAACACTGTTGAAAAGCAGGGGATTTGGGGATATACATAATTTGACACGACAGCACAAACGGATATTATGATTTTGCAATATGTGTATCATTGTTTGCCGGGGGGGTTTTTCATGCGGAAGGCATCATCGCAGTTGCGATCGTACCTCTCTTCAGTTACAGAATAAATCCCCATGAGTTTGAAGATCAAACAGATTACGCAAATTGCAAGATAAATAATCCACCCTAAATTTAATTCAAAAAATTAGAAGAGCATGACAGAACACAATGAAAAATGGATGCACCTAACTCGACTCGTAAACGAGATTCCTTCAAAACTGAGCGAAACAGCTGATTCCATACTTGTTTGAAGATGGTAACGGTATCTGTTTTTTATTAAAGTTGAAACATACTTGAAACTGAATTTCGAAACTACGTAGACTCAGATTCGGAAAACAGTCAAACTTTAGCTAGATAGGCGCCACCACACAAATTACAATGTATTCATAATATCGGACAGTAGCACAGAATCGGTACCTGTAGGAAGAGACCATACAGACAACATGCTGCGTGGTATGCCATGGGTAGGGTGCGATGGGCAGCGCATTTTAATTAAGCTCTTGAAGATAACGCAAGTCAGATGACAGGCACCCTTAGCACCATGCCCGAGCCTGGATGCAGGCATCGAGGGTTTCTACGATACTACTTGTAGTACGAAGTCGAAAAGAAAAACAAACCAAATAAGGGACTCGTATGATGTGACTCTGACCTATTTGAAAGGCACACGGTCGATCATACTAACAAGTGATAAAAAAACAAAACAAAAAAAACGTACCACCAGATCTATAGAGACTGGGACCGGCTGGCGAGTCGCTACTCGTACTTGCTCCCCGAGACAAATCTCAACAGAGAGAAAAGGGTACGTGGGGATAAGAATATAAAACAAATGTAAAAAATAAGAAAAAGGACCACTGGTATTGAGTACAGCAGTGTCTGCGAGATACATGTTGGTGGTAGTCCATCATTGTTGTACCTGCTCGGGGTATTCCAGGTACATTCAGTGCGTCATACTCGTATTAATAGTTGAAACACTCGTTGGCGAAGAGGGGGCACTGGCATGAGCAGTGCAACCCCACTGAGCTGTACCTTTCTGCTGGTTTGTGAGAGTAAAATAAAATACTATTAATACTCTGTTTACTGTAAGTTAAAAAAGAAAAACGAAGATAAAATAAAACGACCTACTCGACAGCATATTATTGTATGACGTACTCGTGCTACTTTTAGTCATTCAGCTTTAGAAGCTGCTTCAGAAGCTGGGTTCATCCGACGGACGTTCACGAGGGCGCGGGCGGAGCGAAAGAGCAACAGCGCTGAAATTGCAGTGCTGTGCGTCGGCTGCGCTGCTAGCTAATTAAAAGCTAGTGCTGTATCTAATGTTGCGGGGTACAAAAACAAGTTGACTCTGAACTATGTAAAAACAAAATACACAAGAATTGCTCATCATGATGCTCACAAGCTGAGTTCGTAGTTCAGGAAGATGGCTTTGAAGGAGGGCGCGCCAGGCTCAGCGGTGACCAGTCCTGCCGTTTGACGCCATATGTGAAGGAATGCCCATTTAAGAGGGGGGACACAGGAATGTCGAAGCTGGCCATGGCACGCTTCTCCTTTGGTAAAGTTCTTCTTGTTGCTTATCTCATGGTAGAGCTCGATAGGGTACGAGAACGGAGTGCGAAGGTAGGGCTCAGCCAAGTACCAGGCTGATCCCACTCCATGTATCTTCATACATGTACGATCTACGGAGGCGTTTCCGTTACTAGCACGTCACGTGATCTCATACTCGTACATATTTATCTATCTACTCGCAGTAATACGTATTGCATCTCCTCATAGCTACGTGATACCATCACACGTGCAGATACTTGAGCAAACGGCAAGACCAACTGCTGTTGTTGTGGTCTGGCGCCGCGAAGAGACGCGTCGAGTGCGCTGTACTGGGCGTAGAACCCAAGAGTCCGAAGCCACCCTGGATGCCTCTGGTCTGGCGGCGACGCGCCGAGTGCGCTCGAGTCGACCTGTCTTAGTATTTTGTATTTTGACACAACGGAGCTGTACACCTACTGTACACTGTTGTGCTGCTGCTGCTGCTGCTGCTGTAAAGTCTACGAGTACGGAGAGGCGCGCGCCGAGTGCGCTGATTCCCTTCGTCTCTAGGCCCGAGACCGCGCCAGCCGACTGTAGTTTGGCGACGGAGAGGCCCACCGATCGTCGGCTGCGCGTCGGGCGCGAAGCAACGTTGCTGTGTCACCATCCAACTCATCGATCGTGCTGCTGCTGCTGCTGCTGCTGCTGCTGCTGCTGCCTGCTTGCTGAATGGATAACATCTTGAATTTATAGACCATGCCACTTTTTCGATTTGAAAATCTGATGACCTAAGTCGTCGCCAAAATCTGACGACTTGGGTCATCGGATTCTCAAATCGAAAAAAATCCGGTCAGATTTTGCATAATAATCGGACTGCATGGCCCAAGTCGTCAGATTATGGCCTCTCCGTATACTCATAGAGGTAACAGCACCAGCAGCAGCACAGCCTTATTACTTTATGGCTGTTTCTTTACTGACTGCTGTATACTCGATACTTCGCAACAGCAACCATGACTCTGAATCGGTACGCACAGCAGCAGCAGCAGCAGCAGCAGCAGCAGGGATACCATATTGAATGTTGAGACCATTCCATTTTTCGATTTGAAAATCGGATTCTCAAAAGCAGCCCGATTGTGCAAAATCTGACCGGAAAACTTTCGATTTGATAATCAGATGGCCCAAGTCGTCAGATTTTGGCCTCTCCGTATACTCATAGACGTAACAGCAGCAGCAGCAGCACAGCCTTATTATTTGACGACTGTTTCTATACTGCTGTATACTCGATACTTCGCAACAGCAACCAACCATGACTGCTCTAAATCGGTACAGCGGCAGCAGCAGCAGCAGCAGGGATAACATCTTGAATATTGAGACCATTCCAGTTTTCGATTTGAAAATCGGATTCGCCACAGGCCGTTTCCTATGCTGTTCGATATCGAGCTTCAGATTTGTATTTTTCGATGTAAAAAACGAAAGCTCCGTCCTATTTATGCAGTCCGATTGTGCAAAATCTGAATGGAATTTTTTCGATTTGATAATCAGATGGCCCAAGTCGTCAGATTTTGGCCTCTCCGTATATACTCACAGACTTTACAGCAGCAGCAGCAGCCTTATTATTACGGCTGTTTCTATACTGCTGTATACTCGATACTCTTAGTATACCCGGAGTATCGAGTATTTTTTGTACTCCGAGTACTGAGATAATAATTAGAGTACTGGTGGCCTAAATACTCGGAGTACTTGGAGTATAACAATAGTACTGAAGGCCCAAATACTCCGGGTATACTGGGAGGATGAGCAGTACTTATACTCGAATACAGCGAGTAGTACTCGGAGTAAAAACATGTAAATTGCTCGGAGTACTCCGAGTATCGAGAGGATTGGACACCGAAGTACTGAGAGTACACAAAGTACCTGATTTATTGTTTCTCGAGAAAACTCTAATTATACTCCGAGGTAATGGGAGCATCTGTGAATTTTGAAATGCTATAAACGCCAGTCACATGCCCCCAGAACCTGGGAGCAATGACGGCCGAGTCTTGTTAATGACGCAAAGATGCTCCTAACATGTACTTCACACTCCGAGTATACTCCGAGTCCGAGTACTTTTCGTACTGCGAGTTAGAGTACTGGCGGCCTGAATACTCGGAGTACTTGGAGTATGAGCAGTACTGAAGCCCCAAAAACCCGACATACTCCAAGGACACGAAATATCGAGAGTGTTCATACCTGAAATACTGCGAGTACGAGCAGTATCCCGGAGTATCGAACCTCGAAATACTCCGAGTACACGAAGCACCTGAGATATTTTATCTCCAATATAGACTTGCTTACATTTGTCCTCGTTTCTTTTTTCTTGATCATAAGCACCTGCTGCGCTCTCAGAGAGCCTACGACAAATAATTCGCGCTTCTACGATCTTTGCTTTCCCGAAGTTCTTGACTTTCTTTGCTTTCTTCTACCCACACTAATTTCAAGATATTCCCTTCCACACTGAAATCAAGATAGATGTTTTCAAAGAGTCCAAAAAAAGTGAAAAAATGAGCTCCAGAACCTCGGTCAGAATCGAAAAATGCCTCAAACTGCGCGAGTTAGCCGTTCTTACACTAGTTTCAAGATAAAAGCTCCGAAAAACAAAAATCAGAAAGAAAAATAAGTTTTGGTTTTTGGTCCGATACAAGGGCTCCGCATAGGTGCCGGCATAGTGCTACCAGGGCTCCGAATCGATGCTGGCATTTGCATTTTGTCCGCTATACCGGCCCCGCCCTGGCATATCGCTCGGCGTACTGCTGTGCTGCTGTAGCACATGTTGGGTGTGTGGGTGGGTGAATGGATGGTTGAGTGTGTGGGTCTGTGGGTAGGTAGGTGGGTGTTGCTTGTTGTCGTTGCTGTAGTTAGTTGTCGATCTGTTGTTTGTCACACCTTTACTACTACTGTTGTTGTACTATTAATAGCACACATAGTCACGGATATGTAGTCACGGGAAAGGCATAAATCACACCCACAGGAGGCAGCCAGCGCCGTGCTGTGAGCCCTGTTGCTGTGCTTTCTCTCCCTTTCAAATATACAGCTTTGTTGTCCTGGAGCATGGAGCTCTATTTATCTACTATGCATTTGCAAGTCGCCTGCACTTGTTTTTTTACTCTTTGTGGTGTACGACTGCTGCTATCGTGTCGTAGGTGCTTTGCCACATGCCACATACCAGTACTCCTGCAGTACGATACAGAGCGGTAGGCGGGTACTGCACGTTCAGGTGTACGTACGTACATCAGTACGCATTTCGCTGCATTGCATCATGAATCTCTTGGCATTTTCAAGTCGGTCCTTGCACCACATCGTGGACCTCTTCTGCCCCTTTCCTTGCACGAGCGTAGCGGACGGCGTCAGCCGCCCTCGGAGTGGAGCTTCGCTTTCTTCGCGACCTTTTTTCGTGTTGGAAGATAGATATTCACTGTATGTCCTGTATTTGCCGACATTCAGACAGAGCTCTTGGCATTATCAAGTCGCCAATTGCAGCTAGTCTATGTTCCTCTTTTACCCTGTCACATTATTTGGTTCTAGTCTCCTTTCCGCGAGCGTAGCGGGCGGCGTTAGCCGCCCGCGCAGCGGAGCCTTGTACTCCTTACTTTACCCCAAGGTACTCGGAGCATCTGTGCAACATTGAACACAACGAGGAACTACCCCTGAGCCCGCAGAAAAAACGCCGGACAGATACGAGTACTTGCATTTGTCTTCAAGCCTAGAGACTAGCAACGCGAATGATACTCACTCGATTGCGATACAAACATTCAAACTGTATTTTTAAGTGCCTTGAGTAAACAAAGAGCGGTACAGTGTCCTAATGCTGGAAGGTGTGACGGGCAGTCTTCCTTCCCACCGAGTTTAATCAGTATATAAGTGTGGGTGTTTTAGTGCAGCGTTTTGCTGCGAACGACGTTTTATTGTTGCTCACCGCCGACATATCCACATGCTGTACGAGTGACAGCTCAGCCTTAACCTTATACATCCTTGATGTGTCGCACTCGCCACTTGGTGTTCAGGTCTTCCCCCCGCGTCGCCACTGCTCCGTGTCCGGCGACCATGGGGCGTTGCTCACGCGATCGTTGCGTGAAGCGGGCAGGCTTCGTCGTCGAAGGCCATATGGGGGCGTACTGCAAGCAACACGCAGAGCGCGGTATGGTGAGCATCGAGACAAGGCTGTGCTTATATGACGGTTGCAAGAAGCAGCCGAGTTTCAATGTCGAGGGGAGCAAGCTTCCTGCGTACTGCAAGCAACATGCTTACAACAGCATGGTAAACGTTCGCGGTAAGCGCTGCTCACATGACACCTGCATGAAGCGGCCGCGTTTCAATGTCGAGGGCAGCAAGGGAGCTGTGTACTGCAAACAGCATGCGGCGGACGGCATGATGGACGTCGTATCCCGGCGATGCTCGCATGAAACCTGCATGAAGCGTCCGAGCTTTAACGTGGAGGGCAACAAGACGCCGGTGTCCTGCATACAGCATGCAGCGGAAGACATGGTGAACGTCGTCACCCGGCGTTGCTCACATGACATCTGCACTAGGCCACCGATCTGGGGTTTACTAAGCGGCGGTATGGCGACAGTGTGTGCCAAACATAAAATTGAACTTTTTGCAGGCCAATTGGTTAGTTTTAGTGTCAAATGCCAAGTGGTAACTTGTGGCCGAACGTCAAGGTGGGGACTCAGTGGAAAGCAGCCTACCCACTGCCATCACCACGGCCCCTCCCAGGACGGTTTTGTCTGCGCTGGACAGGAACCTGCCAGCAAGAGAGCTCGTCGTTGCCTGTCGAACCGTTCTGTGACCCCCCCCCGACTTCACGTCAAAACTGAGTGTACGTTTTAATATGTTTCCGAGCGATCCGGAAAATCGGTGTGAGCTGTTACCTTGGACTAAATCCTTGTTACAGTAGGCATACCAGTTATATGTTGCAAGTTAGTGACGTTTGCGCCAAATACGCTTGTTGTCGTGACGGCTCCGGCTGTCTAAGTATGTATATCCCAGGGGCCTTTTCTAGGGTGAGGCAATGCCGTTGATAATCTGAAGAGGGAAGCCCAGGCTAGACCAAGCGTCGTTAGGTCGCCCTAGCTTCATGCCAGTTTGAAGGAGACATGAGCTGTGGCTTAATGCCGTTCCGTATGTTCCGACAGCTGAAGCTGTTCGATATATTTCCGGCGACAGTAAGGCTTCGAACAATCTGTCCGCCGCAGAGGATGTTCTTGATACGTTGCCAAGAACAATGTGTGGGTTACTCTATATATTCCTGTTGTCTTGCGCCCCGTGCATTACATCGGATGCCGTTGAAGGCTATTGTTCCGCCCTTCTAGATCATAAGAGGATTAGGCCGGGACCACGCTTTGGTCCAGCGTTAAACAAGTGATCCGATCCGGTAGATTAACTTCAGCGTCGAATTTATCATGGCCTTGACTTATTAATGCGGTCCATGTTTACACGTTTATTGAACGTAGTTCGCATGGCAGTTTTGCGCACATTGCACTCAGAATGTAAAAAAAAGTCGATTATTTTGTTAACACACGTCCTCGTGACATGTGATACCATTGGGATAGCATTTTGTTTTCGCAAAACCGTTTGTAACTGACGCGGCCGCTTCACTGAGGTCTACTCTACCCATTATTCCGGCAACACCATTTTCTTTGGTTGCTTATAATATTTGTGCCAAGGGTACTCTTAGGTCATGACATTGCTCATCTTTATAAACATTATGTCACGTTTCGTGTGAAACACCGAGCTCGTCGAGCGGGGATTATCATAAACAAATGGGTCTACCCCCACCGTAGCGCGCGTCTCGTTCAACAACAGCATTAACACGCTTTTAAACGGCGAGGCACCGTACGTTCTCCACTGCGGTACTGAGCGTGAACATGCGCAAGTGGGTACGTGTCTGTGAAAAGGGGGCATGTGGTTTGTCTTGATCTCCAAGTAAGATCTACGATATCATAACCATATTAACTCATCGTTGGTTGTATGCGATTGGTGTATCCGACGAACTGTTGTACTTCACCGACAACACTTTAATTCTCGATTATGTCTTTGTTTTCTGCGTTCTTGAATATGGAATATTGTTTCCCTCTACTGTTTATTGTACAAGACTGCATCGTCGTCAACGCGGGTACATTTTTTTACGCTTACGCTGTGCGAGCCTCGTTTGCCACGCTGTGATACCCAGTTTATGAAAGTCTACCTAAGCTGATTGGACAAATTATTTAGCCGAAAGCGGAATACATCATCTGGGTGTTCACGTTTTGACGGGGCGGGGGGGTTCCACTGCCACGAGCCTACCGTATCGACAGCCTAGTGCCGCACTGAATAATAAGGCGCTAGTCTCCCTTCCTCCCTTGAAAAGTCTCCGATATAAAAATAGGATGCAGTGCCTTACTCTGCTATGATGGCATTGCCGACGGCGGACGTGTTCAATGACGGGTTTCCCCCTTAAGGTTAATTGGAGTGAAAAACCCTGGTATGCCGTTTCCTAGCTTGGGCAGTCGTTTATAGTCCGGTTGCTTACACGACACATCAGGTACGCTAAGTGTTTATACATATAGTTTCCAGGGCGTGTGCTCACTAAAGGCGTGTTCCGCGGCGATCGTGCTTTGCTCCTCCCATCATGAACGTTTTGAGAAATACCAGTGATGACTTTTGATTTTGCTGTGAAGCACAAAACAAAACGACCTAAAAATAGAGCTCGGTAACATAAAAGCTTCGGGTGGTTGGTTGTATTTTTTCGCTGCATTCCTGAACGTTTTTCTTTTTTCAGATAACTGTCTATCGATTTTACTCGATAGGTGTTATTGGTGCAGCGCCGCATCCCGAACTTCGACCAGGGCAAACCACACAGTATAGCGGGATCGATACTTATCGGCAGCAAAGTCACTGTTTTTGAAACAAGTGTAATATCTGCATGAAAAAACGTTACGCAGAAGCAAGGTGTAGATAAAAAACACCACAACTGATTCAACAGTCTCAAACTACAATACTACCCGACTCTGGAACATTCAGCTTACTGTGCTAAATTTCGTACGCATTGATTGCTTTTTCACTATTCCGGCGCTCTGAATGTTCGTTCTCTCTTTACTGGAGTGCCCAAAATCCGTAGAAACACCCCATTCACAAATATGTTTTCAAGGCTGCTATTTAGTTTAGGGGTCATCTGCGGGGGGAGGCGCATTTGTTTTTGGAGGGGGTGGAGGGACGAACGCGATCCCCGCGTAATGTCTAAAAACCACGAGACAGCCTAATTAGGGAAATCGGTTTTCGTGTTCAGCGTTTGTGTTCTAAAAATGAATGATGACTGCCGGGTTTCAACCAGTTTTACCTATATCCGCGGGGAATTTCAGATGAAACGCATAAAACAGGGAACCCCTGCAAAAATGTTCTATATAAAAAAAAGGATTGTTACACTTACCCGTTGCAGCGGATGGTAATAGGGTTGTTTGGGTGTCGTTAATGTGACCGATCTACACCTACAGTATATGTAAAGACGTCATAACAGGAGATGTCCGTCGAACCCACCCCCCGCGCTCTGAACTGCCGAATCCGTGTCACAAAGGGCTGAATTGGTTAGGGGTGGGCAATATTGAAGTGGGCATCACGAATCCGACCCCATATTGTCTCTTTTTTAGTAGCTCCATGGGGAAGCGGCAGCGTTAAAAAACATTATTTCCCAAAACAATAGTATTACATGCAGATGTTTTCTAACGCCTTTCACGCTCTGCGTGTTTGGGTGGGGGACGTTCTGTTTTTGTAAATACCCCCACCATCGAGCGACCAAGCAGAGTCGAGTAGCGAGATAGTATACAAACGGAATTTTTGTACGTAGACGAAGTAACAGTATCAACTACCGGAGTACCATACTATATATATTTGTTTGGTACAGAGAATGTGGCTGGTCTGTACCAGGCACTGTGACAATGTATGGTTGGTTTGTGGCCCACATGTAGCCATTCCCTTCTAGAAAAACATAACGTGCAGGTCAGCATACCTGCGTTGGTCGCAAGCAAACACGAGGTTCCTGCTGCAAGCGTGAGAAGAGGCGAGGTAGTCGCAGAGTCGGCAAGCAAACCCAAAGGCTTGTGCCTTTTTATAGCCGCCCCAACAACCCCAATCTTAGATTTGAAGGGCAAGGGGGCCTCAAAAGTAGCTGGTGTTCAGGGATACTTGTTTGTTCGTACTTGGTGTTGTTCTTGAGTTCGATTGCAGGAGTCGTATAGTAACCCCGATTCGGAGGCCTGGTCGTCCGAGACAGCTGTAGGCCAGAATAGTTAAGGCCCCTGCCGATGTTCCGGTATAGAGAGAAGGAAAAGCGGTACGGTAAAATCGGAAGATGGGTTTTGTTTGCAAATCCGATGCTTGTATTCCTAGTCGTTTGTATTGGTTGCCACGACTCACACGGGCGGCTGCCTGACCACAGATTTCTAAGTAATCATTTGTCTCCTTCTGCAGGATGTACATAGTCATGCAACTTGGTAGTGTTCTTCCACGAGGCCGTGCGCTCGTGCATTGCGAACTTCTTATTGGTTCAGTCGGCCCATCCTTGTTCGTGTGTGCCCATGCGGTACGCACACGCTTCTCGCCATACACAATATACTGCTACAAAACGTTTCATGGGAATCTGTCAGGGTTCTCATGTATCATATCCCGTTATCAATGTACCAGGTTAATATGTGCAATGCGAACGAGTGGATTGGTAGCAAAAGGAAGAGTGGTTCTAAATTTGTCCATGGCGAAAAACAGCCGTGAATATCGGCCTCGAGCTTACACTACAAAACATCGGGTGACCCACTAGGGCACTTCGCGGGCCGCAGGGGACACGACACTCCGTCTGCACGAGACCCTGGTTATTTCGTACCGGGAGGCAATAACTGGAAAACTTCAGACGTATACGCAATCAGTGCTAAGGACACCAGCCTGCACGTGTTCTACGCAGAAAACATCATCGGAGCATCGGCTAAAACCACCCAAACTAAAGACCAGCGTATAGTTCCGATAGTGCAACGCTTACACCTTCTCTCCGGGCGTGTAGCGTTTGATGGCGACTACACAATGGGCACTTGATTGATTATTATATACCCGGAAAGTTGCGGTAGCGGTATAAGCTGCAAACCTCTGCAGTATCGGGTACCTCTTATTTTGCACTGAGCATTCTGCAGCGTTCCACCATTGATGCCGGTGATATTCCGTCACTGAGTCCCAAAGCTGTTGCAGTCATCTCTGGTGTGTCCCAAAAGGAGTACCGTATCGCATACGAGCCCACCTCATCAACCGCTGTACTTTTCCGTCATTTTTCTGTCCGTGACGCAAGATCACCTCCTAGTCTTGACCGTTCGGTTACTCTTTGTTATTCTTCTGAAACATGTTCAAGTGGAACGGCAGAACTCTTTGTCACCGATAACAGGCTGGCAAAGCGGAGCAGCTAAGATCACGCTAACCCCGGCGGGGAGTAACTCTTGTAACACCTCACGTAGAATATTCCGTATTAAACAACCCGAGTGGCGTAGTGTGACATAATGATATGTCATAATCGTGGCCCTCGGCTACGGCGCCGGTCTCTTTGTGTGTAGTGCCTTGCGTGGAAACATGCCTGCCATTCCACAAACAGTCACCCCCTCGAGTGGCTTGTAAACTAAACTGTCGGAACTACCCGCACCCCCTCGAGGGCAAGTGCGAACGCCAATCTCGATGATATGCGCCTCGTTACCGGCTGGAACATTTTTTTGTGTGACACACTGCCAAGAAGGGGAAGGACAAACACAAGTGAAAGATTGGTCGACAATCAAACGAGTGTGTTTGTTTTATTTTGCAGTTGGTCGATCGAAACTTTCACGGGAGTGATCATATCGGATATAATCTACGAATCACAGACCTGGCACTGATGAAGTACAGTAAACGTTGACGGAGAGTGTGATTCTGAAGTCGGTCGTCACTGAAACGCATAGCGGTGTTCGCAGTAGTCGCTGTTTATTTGGACACAGATGGCACCACCAACTAATTTATATTTTCGTTTATCACCGACGTTCTAGCCGATATACAAATAACACCACAAGTGGTATCGAAACATCCGGAGCAGATAGGTTGCGTCTCTTTAAGTGTACGTCAATTATGGGGCACTTATGTTCACTCTTTTATACAACGGCACCGATTTACGTGGCGTGACCAATGCCAAGATCGCCATATAGGAACACGCTACGATATCCATTCCATCTTGGATGGTAACTCCAAGCGGCGTGTAAAGCTTTTTTGCCCCTTTTTATTGCTGCTTTCTAAAATATATACTCTACAATTATACCAGATGGAAAATGCGTATTTATCCGCTTCTCCCATTAGCCTTCGCTAGGAGTATACATCCGGGACCAGCACTTCATATTTAATGTTTCCTGTTGTTCAGCGCAAAGCGAAATATCGGCTCGACAAAGAACAATGTTCAAGATCAAACCCCAACAACTGATCGCACTTGCTTGTAGGAAGAAAAGTTCAGTACTAAATTCAAGGAAAAAATCCCTTGTTCTGCTTGTGCGGCTAGCTTTGACAACACCGTAACTAAGGGTGCGGGATAGCGGAACTTCAAAACAAAAGGTATGCACGCACTTGCTATGGAAAAATTACTACCAGGGACGTGGAAAAACCAAAACATGTATAGCTTTCTCACTGATGTTCCACCTTTGAAGCATCTGGTTGTAGATGTTGGATGTACTGCGTGGTCACACGCGGTAGCGTGATAAAGTAACAATCCGGCGCGTGTCCCTACATGAACGAATTTATCGCCGTCGAAGGAGAAGTTAGAGGCACCTCGACTCCACTCAACAAACATGCCACGATGATTTTCATCGCGGGTCAGTATGCACGGACGGGCCTTTAGATAATCACACCAAGGAGATGCATATGAATACGTAGGAATATAGCTTCTTCACTGTAGTGATATATGGAAGCATCTGCGAACCGACATGTGGAAGGTTTGCATATTTTCAGAAGGGGTCGATTGGACTTGAACGTTCCGAAAATGCACCGCGGAAAGATCTTGGCAAGGTATTTAGGGTTAGATTATTTCAAACTTCGGGTGCATACAGTGAACCTCTTTGTGGTGTGTTCACCGTTATCGCTGACGGCAGTCATTCGCACACAGATTAGCGTATCTCAACAGCTACGATTGCTCAAGAAAACTTAAGAGCAGAGTCAGAAAGCTAGGTACACAACGTTTGTGTGGTATATTAATGACCTTCCACATACTGTAGGACACGACCTGAAGAAGAAAAAAAACAGTTACTTCGAAGTATATGTTGGGCTGTAACAATTATACCTATAACATCGGACGCATATCGATGAAAAAGAGGTTCGAGGCTTGAAAACAATTATCAATTGGGACTCCAGTCCCGCCAATCCACGTGCCAAATACAACCTAGGTTCCGCGGTTGAATGCGTGGTTGTTGTGACTTTGATCCACCGTTGGATACGTGGTTCTCGTGACTTTGTTGTTCAAACTCTCGTGCTGGCCTCTCATAAACCTCGAGATTGTTAGTTCGAATCTCGCGGCTACCATGATTTTCACTTTATATTCTTGAGACAGAAATTATAACACTAGTAATTAAATCTAGACTCACCCCACGGTATTATAGGTAGGGGCTGCACTTAAATTTTCCTTCTAAGACAATAGTTTGTGACCGATTCAGTTTCCTAAGGAAGTAGCTACTGGTTATGCCCCAAGATGACAAGTATTATTGTATATCTGTTTTAGGGTTGGCTCATACACGTGTGGGTCGGGTGCGAGAACGGACATTTATCTTAGACGTCACTCGCATTTTGAGGGAGATAGAACGGTCCTCATGCGAGGCGCTCAGAATATCGGGCGCCACCCCTAACGTAGCGTTGGTAATCAATACCAGAAACATTCCTGTTGTCAACAAACAAATAAGCAAGTCCTCAATTGTTACTCGTTATATCCTGGACGTCACCGAGATGTGTGTGTGTGTTTCGAATCTGTGGTCGAAGTCAACATTTATTGCCGTGCATTTGTTTTTTTGCCTATCACTTCTGCCCGCACGATAGCTTGGGCTCATCTTGCGGGAGATAATTGATCTATCGCGTGTTCAACCATGGTAGTAAAAAAATACAATCTGGTTCAACACGTATTTCCATGTCCAAGTTTGTTCAGGCAAACTAAAAGTGAGCGACGTATTCTCCACCGTATGATTAAAATTTTTTCGCTCCTCACGTCTGACCCCCTCCCCCGCAGTCAACGTGGTGTCATGTATCGCCAGCTTACAACACCAATCCGCCCTTCGTTTTCTACAATAGACCAGCGGCACGTGCTTGCCAGGATAGGTGATTACCCGCGGTGTAGCGCTGTGCAATTCGAGGATGACGAGGGTTTTCGTCAGCGTTGGAATGTGCCGTTAATGGCGTAGGTTTGTGCCTCCTTCGTGAGCCATCAAGGCTAGACGAGTTTTAAAATCAAGTATCCACGATAAATGTGCCACATTCAAGGTTTAACGAGATGGCCTGTATGTGGAGTGCATGGGCATAACATGCCGTACAAAAAATACCAACGACGCACTTGTACCCCATAATATACCTCGGGGAAAACACAAAACAGCTATACCTAGGAGTCCTCTTGGCCCGGGCCATAATACTTTACTTCGTCAACAATGCACGTAAAAAATGCGGATATTTTACACGACCAACGTATGTAAACATGTGCTTGTACTGAACCCGGAACATTATTTAGAACGATCTAACCGTTCATATAATATCCGTCTACAGTATAGGGCGGTCAGGTTCGTAAATTGACGTGTCCAACCAGCCCCCGGGTCGACCACGGTTTCATCTGTTAAGAATATCGATCAGCCTGGGAAAGAGACCGTCGCAAAACGAGGTGAGTTGGACGCACACAACAATCTGTACGTTTGTCGAACCGCCTCCATATCCTGAATCGGAACTAAAATCAGTTCCCATTTGCATTCACGTACGCCCTTTCGTCGGCTGTGCGATCGCGGAAGGCAGTGGGGTTTGGTTACCACATGGTTGTGACAGACCCTGAAGCGGCTTATGCAAAGATACGGAGACCGGGTTAGGCGTGGATGACAAACCCAAGATGTATCCGGCGGGCCATTCGTCGGACAGCGCCAACCCTAAGGGTATTCATCTGTCCGGATACAAAAACAGGTTAACGATATGATACTATTGCGTCCGATTAAATCCGGACAAATAGTGACATCTGGTTATTATGTGTATGCAGTATTGATTACTTTCAATGGCACATATATCTGCCACAACAACTGTCAGCATGATATCATTCCGCCTGACTTTGCGTGGATGCAGCTAGCGTACGATAAACAACGAACACGGAATTTAGCATGGCTTGCCGTTTCAATGCGGTTGGATGACTACTCGATCAAGAAATTAAACGGTACCGTTCGAAAATAAGCTGAATCGGGAGCTTGGGCGCTCGCAAATTATGTTCAGGGCACGAAAAATATCATACAATACACCTTAACACTGTTTCAATTGTCAACGCGTGAAGCTACTGAATCGGAATACTTTTTGTAAGCTCAACCACAAAGAAGTTGCCGCTTGTTACTGTTTTTGACCTGCATGACAGACTTGGGGCCATAATCGTTACCGTCGTGTGCAGTAGCCACTGCCCTGTTATATTTCATATTTATGACGCCAAAAGACGGAAATAGCCATAAGAACAAAAGCATGGTTAACCTACACGCCAAGAAAAACCGAAGAGCAATGGGTGTTACAGCATGCAGAACCGCGTATGGCTAGCTCATGTCTCTCTCAAGCTGATAACACTACTGCCGCACATACTAATCTGAGGCAGAGCCACCCGGAAGAGCGTACATCCTGACTTCGCTACCCTCACAGCAGTTTGAACGGTACCGCCTCACCCCCGAAAAATATCGTCGGGGTCTCGACAGCTCTAAGGCCAGCCCCCATACGAAGATACGTGAGTTTAGCGAAAACGAAAAACACTGCCATATATATATATATATATACCTGGTACGACTACTTTGCAGCTACACGATGCACTTCGATATACTCGCTTCAAGCTAAGCATAAAATGTAGAACAATACATACACTCATGTTCCGGATAATTGAGAAACATGTCAAAACATACACTCAGTTTTAACGTATAATTCAGGGGGGCTTACGGCACAGTCCGACAGGGTACGACGAGCTCTCTTGCTGGCAGGTGTCGGTACAGTGCAGACGAGGCCGTCCTGGGAGGGGCCGTGCTGTGGGCAGTGTGTAGGTTGCTTCCCATTGAATCCCCACCGCGACTTTCGGCGACAACTTGCCACTTGGCACCGGCCCTCGAAATTGACCACTTGACCGGTCGATATGTCGCCTTTATGGTGGAAACACACTGTTGGCGTACCGTGAGTCAGTACGCCCCAGCTAGCCGCCCTGTTGCACAGTTGATGTGAGCAACGTCGAATGCCAACAACCACCATATCGTCCTCCGCATGTTGCTTACAGTAAACCGCCGTCTTTGTTCCCTCAATATTGAAACTCGGCTTCTTCGTGCAAGTTCCATGTGAGCAGCGCTTGCTGCGAACATTTACCATGCCGTCCTCAGCATGCTGCGTACAGTACACCGGCGTCATGCTGCCCTCGACGTTGAAACTCGGCTGCTTCATGCAGGTGCCATGTAAGCAACGCCTGCTGTAAACGTTCACCATGCTGTCGTGAGCATGTTGCTTGCAGTAAATACCCGTCTTGCTTCCCTCAACATTGAAATTCGGCCGCTTGACGCAGGTGTCATGCAAGCAACGCCTGGTGCAGACATGCACCATGCCGTCCTCCGCATGTTGCTTACAGTACACCGCCCCCTTGCTACCCATGACATTGAAACTCGGGACCGTCGTGCAAGTTGGCTGTGAGCAACGCTTGCTGCAAACATCCACCATGCCGTCCGCCGCATGTTTCTTGCAGTAAACCGGCGTCTTACTACCCATGACATTGAAACTCGGGACCGTGATGCAATTATGTTGTGAACATCGTCGGGTACGCACGTTCACCATGCCGTCTTCCGCATGTTGCATACAGTAAACCGCCATCATGCTTCCCTCAACATTAAAACTAGGGTTCTTCGTGCAGGTTTTATGTGAGCAACGCTTCCTGAAAACGTCCACCATGCCGTCCTCCGCATGCTGGTTGCAGTAAACGGCCGTCTTGCTTCCCTCAACATTGAAACTCGGCTGCTTCATGCACGTGCCATGTACGCAACGCCTACTCCACACGTCCACCATGCCGTCCTCCACATGCTTATTGCAGTAAACCGCCGTCCTGCTGCCCTTGGCATTGAAACTCGACCGCTTATTGCAGGAGTCGTACGCGCAGACCTTCACGTCGACATTCGCCATGCCCTCTTCGGCATGTTGCTTGCAATACGCCGCCGTATCACTGCCTTTGGCAGTGGATCGCCCGCGCTTCTTGCAGCGACTGTGTGAGCAACGCATCATTCTGTCCAAACACGGTGAAGGCGACTGAAGTGAAAACATCGACGCACACCAATGGGGGGGTTACGCAACAATGAGTGTTAAGGTTTCAGCTGGGTTGTCACGGCTGCTGTTCAAGAAACATATCGGCGGCAAACGATGGTTGAAATGTTTTCGCTGCAACACGCTGCGCTACAACGGTCAGACAATACTATTGACCCACTTTAGAGGGAAGCGACATTGCCTGTCACAGGCCTGAATCCAGGGACACTGCGACGCCTTTCCCATGCTCAGGGAACATCAAGGAACGATTATATCTATGCACTTTTCAGGTCGGAGGGGATCATAACATGGTTCTACAACAACTCTGTAGGTCAAAGTACCAGTGACCCCACGGCCTGTGTAATGCGTGCGAGTAGTTATATTCCCGGGAGTGGTTGACGAAAACCGAGTATTTGATACGCATAGTTGGCTGCTGCCTAGCAATGTTTCCTTAGGCCACAATACACTATAACTTGTTGCGATTTATACACAGCACCTTCCGGTTCTATTCAGTAAGGACGAGTAGGGATACTCACAATCAATGAGACATATTCCAACAAACCAATCTGTTTCTGCGCAGAGTCATCAAATACTTGAGAAGGCAAGTGTAGCTGGAGAAATACCTGACGTTTTCCGTCTCTGATTTGAATGCACGTATCGTGCAAATGCTATCCATCCATCCATTCATAGTTTGGTTAGTACTGTCAAGAGTGAGGCGACAATCGCACTTATTTCATTTTCTGTTTCTACTATTCATAATGCTGTTTGTTGGTCTGCTGTCTCGCCGCTGATTGCATGTAATAACTTTCGGATTTGCGATATCACCATAGCATGAGTCGCTTTGACCACTTGCTCTTTTTCTGGCGTCGTGGCACGCATAAAATGCAGGAAGCTCGTACTAGGGAAGATCCGGACTTCTTCTACATAATAGCGCGGTAACATATGCGTTGCTAACGATATGGTAAATGTGTATTCTACTCGACTGTCAACACGCTAAGACACGTGGGTCCTCCAGTGAAGTCACGCATTTAAAACTTACAAAGTAAGCAATGTGTTTTAAGCCCAACCACACATTTGAAATATACAAAGTATGCAATGTATTTGATGTACTGATGCAACTGGACCCGTCGCTTGGACCCTCACTGTCCCAACCCTTGCAGACACTCGTATATGGCAACCAATAACCCAAGCTATGTTCGGATGTCAAACTAAACGATGAGCCATTTTGATCATATATTGAGATTATAGCGCTTTAGTGATTAATTCTTCCTGTATGGCAGCTGTGAGGATGAAGTCACGTTATTTTCAGACAATACATCGGACGTGCTTACCATTGTGCTGCGTTACACTATAGCACTTTTTCTGGTGCTGAGGATGAACGTTTGAGGTTTGCCGTGGTACTGGGTATTGGTATTTAATTGCAACCCTTCGATGATGGCATGCAAACACACGCCGTCTCGTTTGTTCAACGTCAGCACGAACGTCAGGTTTTGATCCTCTTAATGGCCACTGCTTCACCATGTGGATGCCAAGTAATTCCTGGTAGACGTTGTCTCTAGCGTGTGGATAGTTGCGTCTGTATTGTCTATCTATCGTTTGTTTAACTTGTCTATCGAATTCAGAACGATGATGAAACATCGCCCGTTCGTCTTTCTGAACTCATCGATCACATTCGGTCACACACAGGCGGGCTTTCGACTACCTGGAAAAGGCTGTCGCCGTTACCATCCAATACGTCAAAATCAAATAGTTTATGACGGCGTCCTGACCATCTGAGAAGCTCGTGCACCCACTCTGAATAAACCCTGTACGATGCCGCTTGTGAAATATGCGAACAACCTTGTGGTATTTAAGCAAAACTATGGAAATTAAACTGTCTGGGGCGGTGTAGATGGACGATTGTGTGCCGTCTGCAGCTTGCGTACTAGGTAATGAAACTACATATCACGCCGAAACCGCACAGATACCGACACAACACTCCGATAAAATGCCGGATAGCCAACGCGAGCCATCCAGATCACTCTGCCCAAAACATCAATCAACCCATTAAATTTGTATTAAGTGTCCAACCGCCAACGCTGTCGACCGAAACAAATTGACATGCCCCACAAACATTTATGTACCCCCTCTATTTCTGTGAGACTCGAAGCTGTAGGGCGAAAATACCATAGGCTCAAACGGCTTGACCAGGCGGGTAGTTCGGTAGTCGGTATCGTTAAACATTAATTCACCATTTACCGGCGTTCGTTCAATGTTACCTCAAATGCTGAAAATAGGTAAACAGCCATCCTGTTAACGCATAACACGGAAGGAAGCACAACCCGGTACTAACAATTTGACGAACATACAAAAATAGTATTACCGGGTCTAGTGTTGTAGGGGGGTTGTGCTATCTAACGACTCCCCGGTGACACTCGCAATGCACAGTAGCTCCACAACCAGGGGGTGTGGTAACGAGGTGGTGTGGTATTTGGAGTGTGTAGCTACGAAGGGATGTGGTACTGATGTGGTGCACTAGCGGTGGTCATAATTGCTACTTAGCGGGATTTACTAGACCTCGGTCCGACGTCATATGGTGTGACCACAAGAGGGTGTGATAGCAAGGTATCAACAACCGGTGGATAGCTGCCCGCAGCAAGGGTTGTGCTAAAATGTGAGAGGCTTTAGTCTGAAACCAGCTTTCATTTTCCATTCCAACAAAATAATGTCTGTGATGTTAAAGGCCACTCTTGGAATCGGAATTGACAGCAAAGACGCTCGTTTCGCTGCAAAGCCGCTGAACAGTCAACCGTAGGGCATGAGGTAGTTTATACGCTGACACAATTTTAGGGTTGGAATACATTTCTGTCGAGCGCAAGAAGCGACGGGAGTCGGAGTACGCGCCGCGCAACACGAGGTTTCGCGCCACGCAATCTTGCCGCTGGTTAAACAATCGTTGGGTATGTCCTTCCCGCGGGAACGGTGATTGAGGCACATTGTTTGTAATCCCTGTGGAAGCAAACCTGCTTTAGGTGCCTACACGTCTATATCATATGTCAAGAGGTTTTCGGCAAATATTAGAGCAATTGTAAGGAAAACTCGCCTTCGGCCAACCTTTTGGATTGTAGGGAAGATACACGCTGCGGCGCATGAGCGCAACGCACTTTCCAGGTCACGTAGTGCCCTACGCAACAGACACCAGAGCCCGAAACACCGTATGCTTTGAATACAGGTACCACAATAGGACTTCAATGGTGACAAACCTACTGCCGGTTGTACCTCGGAAGTCCTTGCCCCGCTGGAAAACTAACTGTTGTACTGCCATGACAATATGAAACCCTTGTTCTTAGCCGACGCCCCGAAATATACTTACATCAGACATAGCTTTGCGCACTGGTTTGTTTCCATGATAATGCTACCATAGCACGCCGTAAGTTGCGTCATTGGCCACATACGTACTACCGTCGCCGGTGGTTGAGGGCATAGTATCAGGAGTCGGAAAACTCAACGCGGACAAATGGTATCCACCAGGCCGTGTGCCAATTTGCCGTTTGATGCTGTTTTAACAGGCACCACCGTCGGGGGAGTGGTATTCAACGTACCCCCGGTGATAAAGCCACAATGAGTTCAAACAATATAAAACCGGGTGTGCTCATGTAGGGGGGTGTGTTATCTGAGGCGGGGAGGTATTCGTCCATGCTATACGGCAAGGAAGGGTAACTCCTATGTTCATCGTACCCGTAAAGCGTCTGAACTCGTGATCGGCTATGTGTATCAAAACACACGTATTTAGCGGAGGCCGTCAGTTGGTTACCAAAATGACCAACAGGAACAACAGACACCTCGTCCACATGCTGTACAAACACACGCCGAAATACGCTTTCAGCCGTGATATACCTACTGTAGTAAAAAGCATCTAGTTTCGGAAAGCAAGAAATGCCGAATTGATCTTGAGGTGTACGGTACCTGGTGTGATGCTGTGATGGATCGAAGTTTAGGGGGGTCGATGGATCACTCCGGCAAAATGTCAAGGATACTTTTCAGGTACACGTGACTAAGTTTTAGACATCCACTCGGCACTGCTAGGCATGGCTTCAATGCTGTGCGATTTCTCCTTTGCTGTGCGTGTAAGGGACCGTCAACATAAAACCCATATCAGAAAGTAGTGATTCGACTACCAAAATAAAATGGGAGGGACTTCCCGAATACAAAACACGCCGCAGAGTACGCAACAACCATCTAAAGATTTTCTACCAATGCATATTAATATAATATGGGGTATGCATGTCTTGTTTTCCTTTCAAAATTAACAAATTTAATGTTTTGTGGAAGTGACCCTCGACCCACACAGCCGATGCAGGTGTAAAAGGGGTTTTTCGCTGTGGTGTCTTTAAATCCATATTTCCAAAAAGGTTTACTTGTTAAAACAATTTTATCGCTCCATCAATCCATCTCATATGTTTTAGAACTATGTACACTACGGTGTGGTGTCCATCCCCACACTTCCACGTTGAGGTCTAGCTGGCTGGTCAGTGCCCCTATAAGCCCCTATCCCGGACCCCATACAACACTTGCACCTGCTACACCGACTGTGGCTATCATCTGAATAATAGTAATTCCAATGGAAAGCGCTTTTCCCAAACCTGTTTCCGTCCGCGAATTTCCATTCATCGCGAGCGAGCGTGCGTGTTGGCAAAGTTCGATGTTCATCAATGAGAGAAGCAAACTTTAAACCCTACGCGCAATGTAACAAAGAGAAAAAGAACGGGGCGAAACAACTCGCGCGAATGCTTTTTTTACAGCCAAGTGTATACGTAAGTTGTTTAAATAGTATAAATGTAAACGTCAAAGAAGAGAGCTGGTCTGAGGGTCTTTCTTAGCTGGTATCTCGCGTACTCCCAGCGAGTTGAACAGACTTGTGTATTCAAAAACGCTAACGTTAGTTTAACGAAAGTGCGGATCGTGGTCAACAAGCTACAGCCACCCGTACCAACAAAACGCCTACGTAGACCTCTTTGGAGATGTATCTCGTCTTTCCTCAAATTATTCCTAGTTACTTTTCGTTCGGACCGACCTATATGCCAGGCTATGCAGTACCCAGCATTTGTGTATGAGAGGCTACAACAGCAGCACCTGTGCTTAAGTCGAATATGTGTGCGTTGGATATATATGGCGATAATTTATGTCACCGCCATACCTACAAGGGCCGTTTGGACTGAGATGAAAATAATTGCCAATCAGTTTGTCGAGTTATTTTTCAAATTATTTTTAAACGTTCCAAAAAGAACTCGTACGTGGTGGAAAATTCTAAGTTCAATAAAAATTGCCAACTAAGGACTACGGAAATATATGATCTGAAGTATGGAAAAAACTTGCTATTTCGGCAAGTCCAAATTTCCATAATCTTTACCATTTCCCAAAACAAAATAAAAAAAATCGTGTCGACAAAAACAGCCCTATATTATTCGCACTCTGCGTGAGCAGCGTGCAGAGTGCTGTTCATACCAACTCTTGGCATCCCATCTTGCCCCATCCATGGTTACAAGCCTGCTTCTTACTACCTTTTATATCACAACACTCGGCGAAGCCCCTTGTATATATAATATACAGTAGTACCTAGAGTAGTATTTGAAGGGTCCTTTCGGTCGAAAAATATCAATAGTACGTACTTCAGTGATGTGGAAAAAACATAGTTTCGTCTCTTTCACAACAGCAATACAATTTTCAGTACAATAACATCATACCATCACTCGTTACCGGACACGGTATAGCTGCAGTTATAATGGTCAGACCTGCTCACGACCAACGTATAGCTAGCTCGTGATGGTCTCTAGGAGGTGTTGGGGCCCTTGGATCCGCAAAGGAGGGCAAGCAATGCTGTGTTGGCACCACGGAACAAAAATGCAGAGCAGTAGCAAACTTGTATGACTCCGGTCCTACTGTTTGTTGTCTACACTCTGCTATGGTTTCTTAGGAAGCTACAGACGGCCGAACTAGAGGCCCAGGTAGGTTCGCCTACTATTAATACAGCTCGCCGTTTTTGTCAAATATCTATATTAAACCGTATCAGCAGCACCAGGAACTCCTATTTTACTATTTATCATATAGGTACCAGGTGAATGGGAAGTCTTTTTCGAGTAAGAGGCGATTTTCGTGATGAAACAGGCGTCGGATCGATCCGGCGCCCGACACCAATTTTTTTGTCCATAATCTACGCTTTTGAAAACGGCCAGTAGGGAGTAGTTCTGAGCATTAGAACTATCGTTATCGGTATCGAGTCATGACGAGTCATGAAATGTCGAAAATCTGCAATGAAAAGTAATGCAACTGAAAACAAAATCACGAATTTGTTTGATTGCAATACTCTTAGGGCCCATATTAACGAATATAAAAAAAAATAAAATTGAAAAAAAAATCAATTTCGCTTTCCATTGGTCAACACACGCACCAGCATCAAAGATTGGGATCTTGGGGTCTAATCAATTTAAAATAGACGAAAAAAAACAAAAATGTCCCAGGACCTTCTTTTGGGTTAAATCAAATTGAGGAGTTGGCCCGACTTGGACCGGCATGTCCACGGTGGGCAAACGCCCCCGGTACAATCTGGTAATTTCTTGGTGGCATCGATGACCACGACCGAGGCGACAACACGTGAAGCACAACCCGAGGCCACCGGGACAACGGCCGCGCCCACGCGTACAGACAATAGCACACTCAAAAGCCGAGCGATCGACCCAAAATCAGCATGATACGCTCAAGACTTCGATAACGCCATCGCCGTCCCTGTCTCGCCCGTGGCGTTTCAGGGGTCCCTACGCCCACCCAGGAGACCCTGAGAGCGATAGCTTTCTAGCCTGGGCCGCCGAAAGCAAAAATATGCTGGCGGCGGCGCGCACGCGCCGACGCATGCCTTCCCTCTCGTCCCCTTTCGTCGTTTTTTTTCAACTGGAGCGTTGTGACGCATGCTGCGTTTTTTCGATTTCAGAAACATTTGAACAAGCAATTAACTATTCCCCATTGGACGCAAACAATTTTTTTTTCCGAAATCACATCCAAATAGGATTTTGTTTCCAAATTTAATTTTCTGCTGTCTTCGTTAAGATGTGCCCTTAAATGTTTAGCCCGGAAGGTACTTTCGTGTGTCGTTGAATCTTGGAATTTATGGTTGAGCGGGGACGCCTAAGCCGCAAAAACCTTGTAATCGTACCTATACAGTGGCGAGGGCAGGGGCCATGGTCGCAGCGCTACTACTGTAGTCACTACTGTATGAACTATGTAACGATATACATCCATTCTGGAAACACGTGATGCCAGTGACTGATAACAGCATCAATTGCAATGACAATATGTTCTTGCGCCGACCTTTGCGTATACTGGGACGTACTTATGACACAGTACAGGTATGAGTATACGTACCAGGTGTTTCCATACCTCGCAAGTAGAGCAAGAAGCCTTTCGCCACTAGACCTGGGCGATCGGCGATTGCAGGCATACAGCACATGTCACCGCACTATACGCAAAATCGTGACCTCCCACAATGTCCAACTCTGGTTAACCCATACAGCAGCAGTACTCGCCCGCATGCAACCCTCGCGTGCAGAAAACCTCTTACATACTATGACCGCGCAGCAGCAGCAGCAGCAGCAGCAGCAGCAGCAGCAGCAGGGAGCGCGGCGCGACGTGCGAGCGACCTGCTCCAACACCTACCATGTGCACACATATGTTTGGTTGCAGCAAGTAGCAAGGAGATGATGCAGGCTCATCCAGCGTGGATAGGCCGTGTGTAGGGTGTGTCAGAAAACGACAATACTCAAAAGTGCCGTTCCAGTAGGGGCTAACGACGCCGAATCATGGCATTGACTCCACAAAACAAAATATGGGAGAGGGTGACTCTGTTCCCCCGGTGCCAAGTACACTCACAGCCCCCAACGTTCACGCGTACAGAACAAATCCAAATCCCAGCCTACACAAGGCACAGGTAGCATATCAACTCACATCTGGAGAAAATGGGCACTCCCGCGCCAGATGCGCAGACCGTGCTGGTAACCAACGTGGCCACGACTTCGACTGTCCCCAATATATATATATGTTGCCTTTTAAAGTTTTATATCATATTTTTGGGCCGATGTTTTCGGGGATAGGGGTCGGATAAGGTCGAGATGTATATTTTGGCTGCAGCGAAAGGCTGTACAGTTTGCACCTTCACCTCTTAGACGATCGAAGTCGCGACTACGTCTTATTCCCACCAGCGGTGTCCATTGTTCTGACGTGGGTGGCATATTCTCTCCAGGTGCGAGTTTGGGTGTGACTTGTTCAAAAACCTGTATTGTCATTGAGCAGGCTGGAATGGACCTGTTCTGGATGCCTTTAGAAGTGAATGCAGGTGGCTCTGGAGGGGAGCAGACGCTGTGGAGCAATGTGTACAGCAGTGAAGACTACCATGCCGTGATCCCTTGCTCACGCTGCATGCTGGTGTGTCGTTTACAGGCATGCCGTGTACACGGCCTACCCTGTCCGAAAATAACTGCACCATATATACTTGGTTTATTCCTGGTACAACCAAATGCATTTGGGCCTGTGGGTCAGTCCAGACGAGGGGGCTTCGCCGGCGGCCTAGGCGGCCGCCAAACGTGCGCGATCCCCAATATTTGATGAAGAGCAGTATGACAGCATTGTGGTGAAATATGGAGTTCAGATTTAATGCCAAGAGATAAAAGTGCTCCCACGGAGTTATCGAGGACATTGCTGTGCAGTAGTTGGGATACGCGTACGTATCTTCGGTCACGCGCACGCATAGTACAACTGCTTGCACAACTGTTTTAAACAGCCACTGTTCTGTTGTTTTGTTCCTGGTTGCGTACCACTGATAGCAATAGTACCCAAACGCGCCAACTACCTGTGGTACCTGGTATGAATACTGTGTATGCACGTACATGTTAATGCGCAACTGCTGTACTGCTTCTGATCCTGTTCTGCTATATGATCTGTTTAATACATTGTAATTTGTGTGGAGGCGGCTATTTAGCTTAGGTTAGACTGTTTTTCGAATCTGAGTCGAGTTTATAAACTTATTTACAACTCTTGTTCGACTTTGATGAAAAACAGATACCTTTACAATCTTTAACAAGTATGGAAGCAGCTGTGTCTCTCAGTTTTGAAGTAAGTTCGTTTACGAGTCGTGTTTTGGGCGTCCATCCCTCATTGTTTTCTGTCATGCTCTTCGGGATTTTTGGATTAAACTTGGGGTGGGATATTTATTTTACAAATTGTGTAATATGTTTGACCTTGAAACTCATGGGGATTTATTCTGTAACTCGGGTGGGGTACAATCGCCCCCGCCCATCTGGCAACCCCGTGTATGTGTCTCCGTGGAATTTTGTTTGAATGGACCTGCTAGGAAGCGAAGTGGGTCAGACGGTCGTTTGAGTGTGTGATGCGAAGCACAATCAAAAGTCGTTGTCTCTACTCGTGCGTGTATGGTCCATGGCCCATGCCATGGGTGAGTCAGAGTCAATTATCCACGATTTCATGATCATCATAATTGAAATACAAAATGAAATGACAAAACAAGTTACGCCGCCCGACATCAGATTGCTCGACATCTTGGCATACTCGTACACGCACACGGAATATTACCATTGATCGCGAATTAAACGCACTACATATTATACAGCCGAACAAGTGCAAAAAGAAGCACTTGTCGCCAAACTTCGAAGTATGTACCTTGCAGCAGAGAGCGGGTCGGAGCGGGCCTCTTCCCGCTCAGCCGACAAACTCCGCGTGCAAGTCAAGGATTTCCTCTCGCTTTATGGTTAATTGATTCGATAGAAGCACCGGATAGGGAAGTGCGTCAGACGCATTCTACTACAGCAGCAGCATCAGCAGTACAGACAGGCACAGCAGTAATTCTTATTGTTGTTTTCTTCGAGTACCAATATTTGCAACAGGATGAAGGGGGTAGACTCTACTGCCACACAGATGACACACAGCAGCAGTATTAGTAGTAGCAGCAGTACATAAAGTCCATCATACTTTGTTGGATTGCGGATTGAATGAGTGCTACTGTCACCAAACCTCACAGACAAGTGCCGCGGCGGGGACCCGCACAGCCGACATACCCTAATCGTGAACTAAGGATGGCCTCATTACGTGAATTATGTTCGGATGGAATCGCCAAGTGGCGGAGTAGATCAGCCAAACGAAACAAATTGTGTGACTGGGACCAAATTCAGAACAACCCCTCTATATGCTATGCTATTTCATAATCACGGACTATCCCCCCGTTGAAGACATGACATTATTTTCTGTCAAAACCCAGGTTGGTTTTTTCTCCTCGGTTTTCAGACGATAAGTTGAATGACGGCAGAACCTTTACGCCGAAAAACACGTCCTACTTACACCCATGCAGGTACCCTGCAGGATCCTAAAGGCCACGTGCCCTATGTCAACACCCCCTTGATTACAATTTATGTACTGGTCGCTATCCCCAGCGCCCGTTTCAGCTAACGTTGGTTGCAGTCGCCTGAAATAAAGGAATACCACCTACAGTAGGTCTCTCATGCTTTCCCCAGAGTGTAAATCTTTGGTTCTCCACTGCGGCTTTAAAATTGCTTTAGCAAAAAACTGAATGTTGAAATCAAGTGATTTGTTTTCAATGCGAAGCAAGTTATTTCATGAAAATTGAAATTAAGCGATGTTATACCAATATAATTCAATGAATTTTATGTAAATTAAAAATCAAGTTATTTAGACCAAACGTTATGGTACCACTTTGTGGGTCGTTAGTCGTGTTCTCAGCAACATAGCGCCAAACAAAATGTGTTTACCCCTCATATGGAGACCCAAGCAAGTCCATTATGTCCTTAAAATCGGCAAATCCAAGAAGAAAGGGTTTCTCGTAAGCCCTAGCGGCTAAGACACGCGAAGAACGGGTTAAGACGAGTACCCTAAGGCCCGCCGCAGGAGAAAACAATTGGGGTAAGACACGCTTTAAGACATTTGTCTTAATCGCCTTTTATTGTGTTTAATGTCTTACTTGGATAAGGCGTTTCCCTTCAGAAAATGTCTTAGACGTGTCTTACTGCATTTCCTCGCTTTAGCAGGCGTTTCTATCAGGTATAGTAAAATCCACAACCTTTGTCAAGCGGATTTCGCTCGAAATCGGTGTGCTATCATCCTTGAGGCAATACATAACGACGGATATCCTCACCATTGCCTAATTCGTCGTTCATAAAGAGATATGGTGTGCATACGATCCCCTACACGAAATTAAAATATTACGATGATAAGGACAAAATCTGGGATTCTCACGCCGATTTTATGTTTTGGGCTTGGGGTTTTCCCACGTGTTCTCAAAGGGCAAACCAAGGGATTGATCACTGCTCCCTTTTTTTGCTTTTTTTTCCCGTCGGTTTTGGCGAAAAACAACAATAACCCTAAAAATGTGCCTTCTCCACGGAAAAATATGAAAATAACAGCATTAACGAATGGCTTTGGAAGTCTTGGACGAAGCATGTGTGCCTATTCTCGTATCTCACACACGAAAAATGGCGTGAGAAAGCGGGGACGCAATTGAAAAGTCACTTCATAGTGGCTGGCCCAGCTCGTACACAGCATTGTACAGATTGTACATCACAATCCAATGTCGAAGCTTGTATCTTCACACCTCCATCTGATGATAGCAAACGGTAAAACAGCTCAGCATACATATAAGCAGCAGTACAGGTGCGTGCATACACCAGCAGGAAGGAACATGAACAGCAGTACAATAACAGCGGACTGCATATATTCAGTGTACAGCAGTATATCGCTGTTTTGTGGTCGATGGTAAGATATTCGTGGTTGTTGGTTTACTTGTAATACAACCGTTCACTCCTCTCAGCTCAAGCAAAACCAAGGTAATTCGTACTCACATTCAGTGAAAGCTAGAACTATTCTGTTTGCCTTGGGGTCACGGGTAATTTTGGTGCGAAAACATGAGTTATTGCCTCTTTTCGAGTGCAGGGACGCTGCCCTACGAAAATAAGACACGTAGGGGACGAAACAGCGTCTAAGACAAGCCCCTGCTGAAAAAGGGCTCTAAGACATTCTTCAAGACATATCTTAGCCGCCCCGGACCCTGTTTTTACGGATTTCGTATCAAACGGCGTTATTTTGGTGCTCAACAACTGTATTTTTGCCCCTTTTGGAGCGCGGGGACGTTGGCTTACGAAAATAAGACACTTAAGGGACGAAACAGCGTCTAAGACAAGCCCCTGCTGAGAAGGGGCTCTATGACATTACTTAAGACATGTCTTAGCCGCTAGAGCTTAGTTTCTCGCCACTGTCTGGCCTGTGAGATAGTGGCAGGCACAATACGCCAACCTATTATTGCCTTTTTTTTATTCCGAAATTTATACGATAGTATATGCCCTGGCACGATATAAAAAAAACATACGTATAAAGTGTACGTATGGCGTACACCGGTCACTTTGTAGGATAACCATACGTGCGATATTTTGAATATATACGGGTACGAGGTATTTACTGCAACTAACCCACGTGGTACCGGGCAAGGCCAGCAAATATAGTTAACCGCCTCGAAGGTACCCTTACGATCCGTAGTCTAGGGGGTGAACGGTTGCTTACTGCGTCCGGCCGTCTTCGCTCAAAAGTACATTTTTTGCCATCGGAGAGTGAGCGAGAGTGTTTGTCGCGTGTTGTCATCACATCAGCTGCCAAATGTGCTTTCATCAGACGCCTAGTCGGCGCCCCCCACATACGATCGACCGGGGTGTGAGAAATGTGACACTTTTTTTGTTTTTGTTTTTGTCCATCTCATTTATTTTATTCGCCCTTCCTTTCTCTCTCCTTCCTAGTCGTAACTCAGATTCGGGGTCACAAAGTAGGCTCTTCTCCGTCCTCCCCCAATACGGTTATTGCCTTGGGTTTTATTCGCGAGAAGGTTTCAGCACTTTCTTCCCTCGTGGACTGGCGTCGGATCCCGCGTACCCACGCGACGAAGGCGCTCTCAGCAATTGGTTCATTTTATTTATTTTAAGTATAATCATAAGCTCTCACCACGGTGGAATTCTAACTCGGGTACAAATGATATTAGCATTTGAAACTGACCACTACTCTACCGGGGCGACCGGCTTCACTAGGGTGGGTCGGATACCCCAACCAGCGCGACGCATTCAGAGTTCATGACGCCTTGCTTGTGTTGTTGATCGATGTCAAACCTGACATGTGGGTAATTTCTTGCGATCGGGAAGGGGTCAAGACCTTTTGTTGTCTGTTTTCCACGCACCAGCGACCAATGGTTACGAAATGATGAATATATTGATAACATGTTGGGTTTCGACGATGTAGATGTTGTGCAGGTCGATGGTGCACACCATCTGTACTAGTATCATAGCATCCACGATAGATACCAGGTGTCCATCAGCCGCCCTATACCGCAAACAAACGTCATACGCCCATACACGGTTGCATCCACGAGATATACCAGTTACCACGACTCGTATTGCCAAGGGTGTATGTACGGGTATGATAAATACCCATGGTAAAACCTGGTATTAATCAGCACACCGTACGCCGCAAAACAACACGTATTTTACCCACAAACGATAATAAAATTATAATTATACTTTATGCCAGGACTCATACTGCCAGGCAAGTGTAGGTACAAGTGCATCAGACAACACGTGCGTATCGTCTGTCTGGTCCGTCTCGTGACGGATTCTGTTTACTCGAATATGCATATCTGATATATGTAATAAATACGTATGGCCCGCCATTACCTGCATCGGCGGAGCCGTCTGCGTGAATAGTATACATATATTATTTACCGCATGTTCGTATATATAATCCGCCTTTCGCTCTGACCTTGGGCAGCAGGGCAGTGGCGTATAAATCCACGCCTCTGCAAACCCGCACGTGTACAGTAATATAATACTACGATACTCCCTAAAGTTTCGTCCATAGGGGGCTCTTTACGTCGTTCGCATTCGTGCTGTTTCCCCCTTCATAGTCGACTTCGTGCGATCTTCTCGCCCCCTCAAGGAAGCGACTCCAAGTTGCCACACCGGCCACTGCTCTTATACCTTCTCCCCTCTACACTCCTGCGTCCGCTAGCGCTAAAGTCCGTCATGCTCGCTCTTGTAATCACGATAACAACCCGGGTTATTTGCTGAAACTCTGGTGCTCTCCTAAAAACGAAACAGTGACGTTTTGTGACGTAAAATACGTAATCGAAACGAAACATGGACGGCGGTTATGTGCCAGGAGTGCGACAAATGTCATCGATATCAATCTTGCGTTCGCCCCCACAGTTTTCCTCCTACGGCCGCGCCGGCAGGGCGATCGACCCTTCCGAGGCACCGGAATCCGGACTACACGCCCCCGAAAAAATCACGATAACATATTACTCCCGTGGGCAGGCGTTGCGCCAAAACGATGAGAGGGCGGACAGATCTCGCAGAGTGCGGTGATACACGCCGTGGATTCCGATGTCTTTCCCCAGCAAGAGCGTATTCATTGCCGAGCGAGGGTATCGTCATCGGTCGCTTCGGTCGAAGCGGACACGCACGCTGGCGAAAACACTGCGCTAGAAGGCTTTTACATGCGGGACAGATCCGGAGATGAGGCGAACTCTATGATCAATTTCACCACCATCATATATAGGTAAATCTATTAAACGTAGACATAATATTGTAGCATGTGAGTTCGGACGTCTCCACCCTAGCTGCTGTTGCACCAATAGGGTAAAGAGTGTCCCTTCATTAGTGCCGTATGATGGCTCATTTTTCTTCTCTATGGGATGGCTGGAAATGGACATTGGGGGTGGTCACCGTTCACAAAAGATGTGCTTTTCCGTGGGCTATCAGCATGTAAATGTGCGTAGTCGCCGATCACTCCACTCAAATCGTCAAACATAAAATGCTGTACGGGTATAAACAAATTAATGTTATTGTTGTTGTCCGTATTATGTATAGATACATTTCAAACTCCGAATAGGGACCTTTTTATCCGAACGATCAACGACCCTATTGAGTTATATACGATGCCAAAATATGTGCGTATTCTACTCCGAACGACCAGCGCCAGGTATGGCTATTCTCGAATGGTGTGCTCGGTCACTTTTTCTGACGAATTACATACGACATTGTTTGGTAGTAAATTTCTGGGTATTTTATCTGCAAATCTTGATAGTGTGAGCGTGCGAGTACGCACTATTGCACATCGCACAGCGCCAGCTCTGCGATAGCAACGCACAGGCCCGCCGTATAACTCACGCTCCCAACACAAGTCCAACAAGGTTGTTCGTGTAGCATGAACTCACAGCCATCACCTTGCAACAGCAGCAATGTCGGCGGCGGTGAGGGGTATCCCGCAATGACTCGATCGACACGTGTATATCATACGTATGAACTGGATAATAATGATCGACGTCTACATTTTCCGGACTGTATCGAGAACACACACGCAGCACACATCAACAAGAACATAAAAATATAAAAAACACTACACGGCCCGGCACACAGACAATCGTACCAACGCCCTCCCCAAAGTAAGGGTCGACTGGCTAAAGACTAACGCTTACACGATGTCTTCCAGCCCAGTGCACGCTGTGCTGCGGCTAGCACACAAATCGCGTTAGAGTGCTCTTGTTCAGCCTGCATCTTAGCCTGAAACAACTTTCAGGACAACATTGTTCCCTGTGTCGAAATACACACATCGCCCGATATATACATGGTGCACCATTTCACCATGCCTCCCGCTTCATTCTATTCTGAGCGTCGACTCTATACTTTATCGGCGGCTCGAGCGCAAACCCTATTGTGCTACTGTTATTCTTCGATTTTACATGCTGTAAGCTGACGCACACGTGGAACACGCGAGCGAGGCCACCGATCGTTCAGCTGTTTCAAAGTCACATCTCTATTCTATATAATCGGTACGTAGTGAATTTCCGGCCTCTCCGTAAATTCTCGTTACATTTTCAGCAGACAATGTTCTACTATAACTTCAAGTTGTTCATTTTTTTTGCGATGTTGCTGTCTGAAACCGCTATGCCAAGGTTTAGACAACGCGGGTCGATATGGCTCTATTATTATGTCGAATATTCATTTGCCTCACCCTTCTATTTGCCTAGACCTAACCCAAAGTTGCTGGAGGCATACGACGATCTGAAAACCATAAAATAAAATAAATTAAAATTAACTAGGCCGGAAAGCATGACTTGCCATCCAAAAACTCACGAGACCAAGAAGGCGCACAAATAACCTGAAGTCAACCTGCAAACAGAGCTAACATGGCCGCGGGTTTACACTCACTAGCTCGCTAAAGCCGCTGCTGTATGGAGTTCTGCCTGCGCCGTACAAGCGCACGGTAGTTGTGGGCACAGATAAAGTCGTACGTACATGGTACGATAGGTAGTAAGTAATACAATATTTTCCTACTGGACGTGCTTTAAAGAGTGGCGCAAACACGAGTTGAAAACCTACAGCGCGTGATATGATATGGGCACAGATAAAGTCGTACGTACATGGTACGATAGGTAGTAAGTAATACAATATTTTCCTACTGGACGTGCTTTAAAGAGTGGCGCAAACACGAGTTGAAAACCTACAGCGCGTGATATGATATGATACAATTACTGTATCATAGTACAACGGTATAAACTATCCGCGATTCTGTGTGGGGGGTCAAAAATTACTTGAGTAAAGTATGGGGGGTAGAAACTAACTTGGTTTTTGTGGAGGCGCGAAATGCCTTCGGTCTAGCGTGGGAATCAAAATGGACTGAAGTTCAGTGTAGGTGGTTTTAATAAACTTGATTCTTCTGTGAGGGGCGAAAATGACTTGTTTTAAGTGCAGGTTTAGATAAGCTTGGTTTATGTGTGTTCGGTCTGAATGTGTTTGGTGTGTTTTGTGTAACGTGGTCGATATTGACCTGGGTTTTGTGTGCAGGCCGTTTTGTTTTCTGTATACGGATTGGAAATTACTTGTTTTTTTTTGTTTGAGGCGCGAATGGCTTTTGTCTGTGAAGGGGGTGTAAATTGACGTGATTTTAGTGTCGGTATGACGGCTGAATTGGTTATGGTGTGTTGTTCGACACTGATTCAGTGTAGTAGAAATATATCTGGTTTTTATGCTAGCACAGAAATACTCCGTCTTGATGTGTTATCGAAATCGACTGAGTTCAAGTGCAGGTACCGGGGCATGAATTTGGCGTTGCGCTGTTGCGCAGGCGCAATATTTGGCCGAAAAAACATTTTCCGCAACAGTCGCCGCGAGGCTGGTTGCGCGCAGCGCGACACGCAGTTTTGGGCGGGCAACATAATTCGCCGCAGCTGGAAAAGTTACTTGTGCGTTTGTTTCTCGCCGGAGGCGATAAATGTTTTTCGGGATATTTGTTTCTTAATAATTAGTCGTAATTGAACATTTTTTTAGGCCCCTTGTCCTATTCGCCATAGTTAAAAACAAAAAACAAATATGCCTTTATTGCTATTGGCGGATAGGATCTTACTCGTTTTGAGGTACTTTTTTCTATTCGCCGTAGCTAAAAATAAATTAAAAGGCTTTTAACTTTTTAGGTTTGAGGCGTATATTCGCTCATATATTTTTTGTTTGCCTCCGGGGGCCCCTGCGGGGGGCGTGCGCGCCTGCGGCACGCAACACTCTTTGTGTCGCATGTTTCGCTGCGTGCAAAAAAGGCCAAACCACTAGTTAATGCCCTGGTTAGTACTTAGGTATTATGTCCGTGGTTGAACTTAACTTGGTTTTAAGATCGTAGCATAAAACCATGTTTTTCAAACTGGATCGCAATGGACTTGATTTAATTGTTTTGTTCAAAATAAACTTGGTTTTTATGTTCAGATCGAAATGGACTTGGTTTTTTTGTGGGGGGTCGAAATGTACTACAGGGGCCGCATGAAAGTTAGATCTGTTTATTTTTCAAATATGCCGATACTTTTACAGAAAGTACGAAGATAACAAATCACACGCCGTTTGTGTCCAACGGTGCCGTGAGTTAAAATGAAAATTCGCGTTCGTGTCTTTTTTTTTCCAGGTATTTTTTGTTTAGTATTGTTCTTCGTAGGCAGATTTCGTATAGGATTTCAAATGGGCAGTTTCCAATACACTTATTTCCCGAAGGCTAGAAAAATCACATTCAAGACACGATATTCAAAATGTTATCACGGACAATTGTGGTGATAGGCTATACGATCATCATGCAACTTGTTATAGGTGAAAAGTATTCATTTTCAGTAAGGAAAAAATCCAGAAACATAAATGTTTTCAGCGCCATCAGAAATGAATATTTTTCACCTAAAACAAGTTGCATGATAATCGTATTGCCTATCGCCACAATTGTCTGCGGTTACATTTTGAATATCGTGCCTAGAATGTGATTTTCCTAGCCTTCGGGAAATAAGTGTATTGAAAATTGGCCATTTGGAATCCCATACGAAATCTGCTTTCGAAGGTGAATACTAAACAAAAAAGACATGGAAAAACAAAAGAGGCAAACGCGAATTTTCATTTTCACTCACGCCACCGTTGGACACAAACGGCGTGTGATTTGTTGTTTTCGTTGTTTCAGTAAAGGTATCGGCAGAAATAAAACCAAAGAAAAGGTCTAATTTTCATGCGGACTCCTGTAGTTTTTTTTGGTGTCAGAGATACAACAGACTTGGTTTTAGTATGTGCATCGATGCTTACTGCCTCTTTGTGTTCGGGCTGAAAACAACCTGACTTGATATCGGTGGGCAGAGTCAAAAGGTGCACAGGGCACCGCTAACCCGTATCTCGCTGTTCGAAGCAGGTTTGACGAGTTTGGTAGATATCGCGATTCTTGGTTGTTGGTCGGAGCATTTCGCATCAATTTGCCTCGTTGTATGTATAAGTCTAGTGGTGTGTATATATATATGAAGTATGCAGCGACCCTGCTCGGTCGACTGTGGATCGCCTGCGCTTTCAGCTGCATGCTAAAATCGTTCCTGCTTTTCTTCTGCTGCGGCCGATACCTCCAGCTCTACAGATCGTAGGGTCTGATTAAAAAAGCATCTATACACTACAGCAGCACGAGCCCACAGCAATACAGCGCGAACAAAACACCGAACGCACGTGGCCTTGTGTTTTATCATTCTGGTGGACGGGAGGCGTGTACAAATAGCGTTGGACACAGCCTGTTGCAGCACGCACTCTGCAGTGCTCGTGTGCTGTCTTTGGTGTATGGGTTAGGTCCACAATTCAAAGCAAAACTGAAAAACAAAGTAAAGCAAAGCGGGCGAAAACTCGCAAGATATTAAACTCGCTCCTTCGTGTCCCAAATCGGGCATGGTGACCAATTTACCAATATTTCAAAGCTCAATGTTACCATGCGCCTGATAGTTCTCATCGTGGCGCGCGCCAGACACTCGACACGTATTATGAACAGGACGGAGGCAGAAGAGAGAGCGGTTGTGATTGCCTGTGACTGGTCACGGACGGAAGCCCCCGAAAGAGCGACTACTACAGGAAATGGCTGGCCTACCGCACGCTCTTGGTGTGGCCTGCCCCTGCTTGTGGTTCTAAGCGAGGTTGTAACGTATTTTTTGCTCTTTGTATGCTCTCTGGGCCTTACATTTCATTTCCGACGAGAATCAGTGCGCATCTGCCACACATAACAACAGCACCAAACGGTAGACGGTTGCTTACGGAACGCTGGCGCCGATTAACACTACTGCTGGTAGCCACAGCAGTACAGTGCAGATTGGCGAGTCACACACGCACCTGGTGCCTATGGGCGTCAGCGTTGTATAACTTTGTTATCTGCATGTTCTGGTGGCTACCTGTGGTTCACGGTCATGTCTGGGCAGCTCACCTATGAGCTCATGAGAGGGCGAAAAGTAGGAAATTATGTAAGGGTATGTGTGCGTTTCTAGGCGGGGTTGAAACGGGTTTTGTGGTGTTTACATGCTGTCTCATCGTGTCCTTTACCCTCATAGTCAGTGCGTATCTGCCACACACAACAGCAGCACAAAAAGATAAAACTAAAGTAATAGTCACAGCAGTACAGCGCAGATTAGCGTGTCATACACCGTGTTTCCTGCTGGTGCTGGTGGGCAGCAACCTTGTAGCGTTTGTTTTTGCGCACGTTATATTCACTACCTGTGGCTCATTGTAATGTCTGGGATTTCTGCTCATGAGCTTGTGAGAGGGTGAACAGTAGCCGAGTATCTAAGGTTTTGTGCGTACGAAGTAATATATTATACAGAGTACCCGCGAGATCGTTGCAGCAACTCCTGCCGAATATACACCCTTGGGCGATTGGTATGCGAGCTACAGTGCTCGTATCCAGCCCAAACCTCGACCACCGTGTCCGCACAGGTTTACCGTGTCGACGTACTCCGCGTTTGGACGAAACGTTCTAGTACGAAAATATATGTTTTAATCAAGAACGATGCTTCAGAAGAGTGACTATGCATACACGACCTTGTGTACCGACTTGTGAGTACAACAGCATCATTATCCCGTGACCCACGTGCATATTGAATATTTGTTCTTGTTTCCACCTGCTATCATGAACTCTCTTGATTGAAACCGTACTCAAAAGTCCCTTGAGTACATAAACATCGGTACAGTGTCCGAAGGTTGGACGGTGTGACAGACAGTCTCCCTCCCTGCCGAGATATATCAGTAAATAAATGGGGCTGTTGTAGTGCAACGCGTGGCTGTAAAAACCGTTTAATGGTCGACTGCCGCCGACATATCTATAGGCCGTAGGCGTGACAACTCCGCCTAAACCTTATACATCCTTGCTGTGCCACACTCGCCACCTGATGTTCCTCAGGTATTCCCTCCGCCGTCGGCACCAACCCGTACCCGCCGACAATGGGGCGTTGCTTACACGATGGCTGCATAAGGCAGGCAAGCTTCTCCCTCAAAGATAATACGGGAGCGTACTGCAAGCAACACGCGGAACACGGCATGGTGAATGTTCGCGACAAGTGTTGCTCACATGACACCTGCATGAAGCAGCCCAATTTCAATGTCGAGGGCAGCAAGACGGCAGTGTACTGCAAGCAGCATGCTGAGGACGGCATGGTGAATGTTCACAGGAAGCGTTGCTCATATGACACCTGCTCAGTGCGGCCGTGTTTCAACATCGAGGGCAGCAAGACGGCGGTGTACTGCAAACAGCATGCGGCGGATGACATGGTGGACGTCCTAACCCGGCGTTGCTCACATGACACCTGCATGACAAAGGCCAAATTTAATGTCGAGGGCAGGAAGACGGCGGTGTACTGCAAGCTACATGCTGAGGATGGCATGGTCAACGTTCGCGGAAAGCTTTGCTCATATGACACCTGTATGAAAATTCCGATTTTCAATGTCGAGGGCAGCAAGACGGCGTTGTACTGTAAGCTGCATGCTGAGGACGGCATGGTGAACGTTCTCGACAGGCGTTGCTCATATGACGCCTGCATTAAGCTTCCGAGTTTTAATGTCGAGGGTAGCAAGACGGCGGTGTACTGCAAGCTACATGCTGAGGATGGCATGGTCAACGTTCGCAGAAAACGTTGCTCATATGGCACCTGTATGAAATTTCCTAATTTCAATGTCAAGGGCAGCAAGACGGCGTTGTACTGTAAGCTACATGCTGAGGACGCCATGGTGGACGTCCTTAGCCGGCGTTGCTCACATGACACCTGCATGAAACGGCCAATTTTCAATGTCGAGGGCAGCAAGACGGCGATGTATTACAAGCTACATGCTGAAGACGGCATGTTGGACGTTTGTGGCAGGCGTTGCTCATATGACGCGTGCATGATGCAGCGGAATTTCAATGTGGAGGGCAGCAAGACGGCGGTGTACTGCAAACAGCATGCGGCGGACGACATGGTGGACATCATCACCCGGCGTTGCTCACATGACACCTGCATGAAAAGGCCGACTTTCAATGTCGAGGGCAGCAAGACGGCGGTGTACTGTAAGCTACATGCTGAGAATGGCATGGTCAATGTTCGCGGTAAGCGTTGCTCATATGACACCTGCATCAAGCAGCCGTGTTTTAATGTCGACGGCAGCAAGACGGCGGTGTACTGCAAGCAGCATGCATCAGGTAACATGGTGGACATCATCAACCCGCGTTGCTCACATGCTACCTGCACAAGGGCGCCGTTGTGGGGTGAACTAACTGGCGGTATGGCAACAGTGTGTTCCAAACATAAAAGCGAAGTTTTGGTAGGACAATTGGTTAGTTTCCGTGTCAAGTGCCAAGTGGTAAGATTTTGCCGATTGTCACGGTGGGGACTCATTGGAAAGCAGCCTACGCACAGCCACGAGCATGGTCCATCCCAGGACGGCTTCGTGTGCGTTGGACAGGCACGTGCCAGCAAAAGAACTCGCCGTAGCCTGTCGAGCCGTTCCGTGAACCCCCACCGATTTCACGTAAAACCTGAGTGTACGTTTTGAAATGTTACCTAGCGATCCGGATTTTTTTTGTGAGGAATTAGGTTGGACATTATCCGTGCTGCAGGTATGAGTCGTTGTACCAGGTATAATATTGTCTTCGTCGCGGCTCCGGCTGTCTCAATATTTATATCTCAAGGACATTGTTCAGGGCGAGGCAATGCCGTTTATACTCCGAGGAGGGAAGCCCAGGCTAGACCCATGATCGCTAGGCCGCCCTATAATAGCTTCATGCCAGTGTTAAGGAGACGTACGTTGTCTGTTTGCCGTTCCTAATGTTTCGACAGCTAAAGGTATTCGAGATATTACAGGCTATACGAATGCATTGAAGAGCCGGTCAGCCGCAAATGATGTGCTTGCCATGTTTCCAACAACACGGGAGGGTTATTATTTCTTTTTTAGTCGTCTTGCGTTACAAACATCAGATCGGACGGCGTCGTCGGTACTAAACATTACGCTAAAGGTTATGGTTTTAACCCTTTTTTGGAGATCAGAGGAGGATTAGGCCGGGACTACGTTTTGCGCCAGCGTTACACAAGTAAATCGTACCAGTAGTTTTACTTCGGCGTGAAATGTTTGAAGGCATTGACTTATTCATGCGGTCCATTTTTACACGTATTTGTCTATCGAACGTGGTTCGCATAGCAGTTTAGCACCCATTGCAGAAAAAATGTCAAACGAGCCAAATGATTGGTTGGCAGACGTCCTCGCGACCCATATTACGATAAGACACGTGCTACGGTAGAGGTAGCACTTTTTGGCTGCATGTTTCCTGAACGATCGGGCTCCTGAACCGAAATTCGTCGGACCTTAATTCTTGTGACGAAATATGTTTCAGACTCTACTTCGGTCATGAGATTTCTCATCCGGCAGCACTTTTATTTTCTTCAAAAATAGCTTTTTCGGTGAGGCGTAACGCTCCTTATGTGAAGAGCTCAGAACAAACATGGTGCATCTCTATCGTAGCATGCGTCATAAATTTGATATTTTGTTGTCGCAAAACCGTTCGTTCATGACGCGGGCACTTGACGCGGGCACAGTACCCATTATTCAGCGAACGCAATTCTAATTGTGTAGGTTTAGTCTTTGATGCTCTTAGATCAAGAGACTACTCATTGTGATGAACATGTCGCACCGTTTGTGTGATACACAGAGCTCCTCAAGCGAGGAGCCTCATACGCAAGTGGGTCTACCCACAGTATAGAGAGGGTGTTTCGCTCCACAAAAAGAACACGCTAAAAAACGACGAGGTACCCAATGCGGTCCACTGTACCACTAAGCGTGAAAGTTCCCTAACGGGCACGTGTCTGGAAACAGGGAGTGGGTGGTATATTTTGATCACGTAGTAAGATCTACGCCATGAAAACCATATCAACGTATCGTTCATCGTGTACCATTCGTGTTTTCGGTGTATTGCTTTACTTCACCTACAACGATTTAGCTGTCTACCATTCCTACGGTTTCTGTGTTCTCGAATATTTACTCATTGTTCCCATCAACTTACACGTATTGTACTAGAACAGCATCGTCGTCGACGCGGGTATAGTTTTCTACGTTTACGTTGTGCGGGCCTCGTCTTCCACTCTATTACAATATGTTTCTGCGATATCTTCGGCCCTCTGGTACCGACTGAATGTATTAATAAGGTTCTTGTATCGATTATGAAGCAGCCCAGCGACATACGTCAAGATTGTGTACACCAGTTGACGGGATAGGGGATTCCAACTGCCGGGGGCATAGTGTATCGACAGGCGAGTGTCACACCGGATATTAAGGCGCTCGGCTTCTTCTCCATTGTGGGTGTTATTCGTTGTATAGTAGGGTGCAGTACCCTTCGTCACCTATGATTGCATTGCCGACGACGGACGTATTTAATGGTGGATTTTTCCCTTACCGTTGACTGGAGTGAAAACCCCAAGTAAACCGTTTCCTAGCTGGCGCATTAGCTACGAATCCTGTCGCAAACACGACCCACCTGATACGCTTTATGTTTTGACGTACATATTCCAGCTCGTGTTTTGCTCTTTTCGCCATGGACGTTTCGAGAAGTTTGTGTTTTGAGTGTTATTTCGGCTGTGAAGCGCAAAACAAGACGAGCTTGAAAAAGGAGCTCATTAACATCAAAGCTTCGGGTGCTATTAATAGTTGGTATGTATCGCGTCTTTCAGGAACGCTTTCGTTTTGTCCGATCATTGTGTATTGAATTCACTTACTTAGGTTTGTGGGGATAGCCTTGCATTTCAAATTTCTATCGGAGCACAACACATGGTGGGAAAGGCTACACCATTGCAGATACGAAAGGACGTGACGAAAAATCAAAACATAGATGGAACAATATCACAACGGAATCGAGATTCCTGTACTCAAGTACTACCCGACTCTCAAAAATTCAGCTTAATATGCAGTATTTCACAACTCTTGATTTTTATTTACTACGCCCTCGGTCGGAATGTTCGCTCGTGTCTTACCGGAGTGGGCATGCTACGTTGGAACACAAGCTATCATTTTTTATAGATGCCATGAGCGGGGATAAGTAAGGTTTCTGTGGTGGGGGTGGATAGCGACGAGCAATCCCCGCCTAATGCTTGAAAACAATATGACGATCTTCGTTGGGAAACGTTTACGTATTCGTCGTTTGCGTTCTAAACAGTCCTCATTACTGCCGGGTTTAAACCAGTTATACTTGTATCCGTAACGAATCTTAGCGAAACGCATAAAGCGGGCATGGCCCAAAACAAAGTTCAATATAAATGAAAACAATGATGACCCTAACTCTTTCAGCGCATGAAAATAAACTGGAAGAAACGACAAACCCGTTGCAAATTATATTTCGGTGTCGTTCATGCGACTGACTTACAGCTATATGTAACGACGACAGCACTGGCGAAGTCCGTGGACCCCCCCCCGATTCCTTCTTTAAACTGCCGAAACCGTGCAACAAACCCCACGTCATACTGTCTCTGTTCGGTAGTTCCACGCGGAACGTTCACCAGACAAAGACGAATAGCGGGAGAGACGCCAGAAACTATCTGTGAATAACATGAATCTTTGGGGAAAGAGTTGTTTGGAACAGCCGCTTCCGCGTGGGTAGGGTTTAAGATTAATACAGCGCGGACAAAACACCGAAAACGCGTAGTCCTGCGTTTTTTCTGCAGGCGAACGGCAGGCGCGTATATATAGCGTTGTATCCAGCTGGTTGTAGCACGCACTCTGCGTGCTCGTGTGCTGCCTGTGGTGTGTTAGGCACGTACACAATACTAAACATAAGCGGAAACATAAAGTACAACAACGTAGGCTTGAATTCGCCGAAGATTGAACTCACTCCTGCAAATCTAAAAGCGGGCATCGTTACCTATTTACCATATCACGAAAGCTCAATGTTACCTGGTAGTATGTACCGCGGCGCGCGCCAGACGCGCGACAAATATTATGGACAGCACAGCGGCAGAAGAGAAAACGGTGGTGATTGCTGAGGACTGGTGACGAAAGAGCCCCCGATGAAGCAACTGTTATTAGCAACAGCAGGAAACGGCGGGCCTGCCGTACGTGCTTGGTGTGGCCCGCTCATGCTTGTTGTGCTAGTCGAGTTTATAACGAACGTGGTTGTCTTTGCATGCTGTCTGATCCTGATATTTCGGTCCCGATTCAGTGTGCATCTGCCCCACACAACAGCAGCACAGAAATGTAGACGGTTGCTTACGGGTCGCAGGCTCCGATAAACAAAAACATAATATTTTTAGCCATAGCAGTACAGCTCAGATCGGCGTGTCACACATGGACCGTTTTGCCTAGTGCTTTTGAGCGGCTGCGTTATAACGTTGTGTTCTCTGCTTATTATGATGTATAACTGTGGTTCACTGGTACGTCTGGTATGTCTGCTCGTGAACTCGTGAGAGGGCTAAAAGTAAGCAAATGTTTATGGGTAAGTACACAAAGAGAACCCGGGAAATCGTTGTAGCCACTTATCATGAAAATTCACCTTTCAGCGTATGATATGCAAGATACAGTGCTCGGAGCGAGCCCAACCCTCGACCAACCTGCGTGGACCTGCTTGCCGTGTCGTCGTAGTTATCGTTTCGCCGACAAGTGCAGATATGTTCGAAACGAAGCGGATATTTAAGAAACATACCTATACATACACCAGAATACTGCACTATGTGAGTGCAACAGCACCATTACCCCTTGAACCAGATGGTTGTCGAATAATTTGTATGTATTCCCCCTCCGAATTTAAACTCTGTTCACTCGAACCGTACTTGAAGGTGCCTTGAGCGAAGAAATATCGCTACAATGTCCGAAGCTTGCACGGTGTGACAGACAGCCTTCTCCGCCGAGCTCGATAAATATGTTGGTGGGACCATTGTAGTGCAGCGCGTGGCGGCGAAAGCCGTGTACTCGTCTCTTACCACCGACATGTCTACAACCTGTAGGAGTGTCGGCTCAGCCTGAACCTAATACATATTTGCTGTGCCGTACTCGCCACCTGATGTTCCTCAAGTATTCTCACCCCCGTCGCCACCTACCGGTGTCCGGCAATTATGGGCCGTCCTTACGCGATGGCTGCATGAAACAGGGGAGCTTCGCTGTCAAAGATCGTAGGGGGGCGTACTGCAAGCAACACGCGGAGCACGGCATGGCGAGCATCGACAACAGGCTGTGCGTATATGACTCCTGCAAGAAGCGGCCGAGTTTCAATGCTGAGGGGAGCAAGATACCCGCGTACTGCAAGCAACATGCTGCCAACAACATGGTGAACGTTCGCGACAGGCGTTGCTCATATGTGACCTGCATCAAGAAGCCGAGTTTCAATTTTGACGGCAGCAAGACGGCGGTGTAGTGCAAGCACCATGCCAAAGATGGCATGGTAGACGTCATCAGCCGGCGCTGCTCACATGAAACCTGCTTTAAAAGGCTGATTTTCAATGTCGAGGGCGGCAAGACGGCGGTGTACTGCAATCTACATGGTGAGGACGGCATGGTGAACCTTCGAAACAAGCGTGGCTCATATGACACCTGCATGAAGAAGCCGAGTTTCGATGTCGAGGGCAGCAAGACTGCGGTGTACTACAAGCTACATGCTGAGCACGGCATGGTGAACGTTCGCCATAAGCGTTGCTCATTTGACGCCTGCATGACTCAGCCGCGTTTCAATGTCGAGGGCAGCAAAACGGCGATGTACTGCAAACGGCATGCGGCGGATGACATGGTGGACGGCGTAACCCGGCGTTGCTCACATGATACTTGCACCAGGGCACCGATCTTGGGTTTACAAACTGGCAGTGTGGCGAAAGTGTGTTCCGACCATAAAAACGAAAATTTGGTAGGTCAATTCATTAGTTTTCGTGCCGAGTGCCACGTGGTAAATTGTTGCCGACGGTCACGGTGGGGACTAAGTGGAAAGCAGTCCACCCACTGCCACCAGCACTGCCCTTTCCAGGACGGCTTCGTCTGCGTTGGACGGACACCTGCCAGCAAGAGAGCTCGTCGTAGACTGTCGAACCGTTCCGTGAGTCCGCCCCGATTTCACGTGAGAAATTAGTGTGCCTTTTGATATACTACCGAGCGATCCGGGAAAGTTGTTGTAAGGAATTAGGTTGAACTGGATCCGTGATACAGCTGTGCAGTGGTCATACAAGGTTTATATATTGAAAATTCGTGACGTTTGCGACAAATACACTGGCCGTCGGCTCCTGCTGTCGCAATCTTTATATCCCAAGGACCTTTGATAGGGCGAATCAATGCCGTGTATAAATCAGGGAGGAAAGACCTGGCTAGACCAAAGATCGTTAGGGCGCCCTAGCCTCATGCCAGTTTGAAATGGGCATGAGCTGGCTGTATGACGTTCCGCATGTTTCGGCAGCTAAAGCTATTCGAGATGTCACAGGTGATACGAATGCTTAAAGTAACGAGTCTGCCGTTAAGGATGTGCTTTATATGTTGCCAACTATTGTGTGAGGGTTATTATTTTAGTTTATGTTGTCTTGCGTCACAAGCACAAGATTGGACGGCGTAGTCGGTACTAAACATGGCGTAGTTCAGAAACGGTTTGAGCCGGGACTACGTTTCGGTCGAGCGCTAAACAGGTAAACCGATCCGGTAGATTCACTTCGGCGTCGAATCTATAACGATATTGGCATATAATTACGGTCCATGGTAACACGTCTATCAAACGTAGTTCGCATGTCAGTTTAGCACCCGTGGCAGCGAAAATGTCTATCAAGTGGAATCGTTTGTTGACGGACATGTTCGTGACCCGTGATCGGATAAAGAGTGCATTTTGTGTTGGCAAAACCGTTTGTGACTGACGCGGATGCTTCAGTGAGGAACTACTGTACGCATATATCCGGCAACACCATGAATATTAATAAAATATAGTATGTGTACCAAGGGTACTCTTAGGTCATTGGATTGCACATCTTGACATACGTTTCGGTCACGTTTTGTGTGGTACACAGAGCTCCTCGGGCCGCGAGCCTCGTAAGCAGATACGTCTACACCCACCGTAGCGCGCGTCTCGTTCAACAAGAGTAGCACACTTTGTAACGGCAAGGTACCGTACGTTCTCCCCTGTAGCACTGAGCTTGAACGTATACAACCGCTTACGTGTCTAGGATGAGGGAGCAGGTGACATGCCTTGATGCCGTAGTGAGACCTACGATGTCATACCCATATTGACTCATCGTTGATGGTGTATAGTGTGTGTATTCGACGTACCGCTCGACTTCACTGACAACCCTTAGGTGAAAATTGTGTTTTTGTTTTCTGTGTTCTCGAATATGTAATCAATGTTCTCGTTAACTAATATTTTACCAGAACTGCATAGTCGTCGACGAGCGTATAATTCCCTACGCATATTTTGTTCGTTCCTCGTCTTCCACGCTATTTCAACCGGTTTATGATAATTCTGCGGCCCTCTGGGGCCAACTGTACGTTTAAGTAAGCTCCTTGGATGTATCGTTGAGCAAACCAACGACATACTTGAAGGTGCTGGGCACTAGCTCATGGCATAGAAGTATTCCACTGCCGGATGAATATTGTAATGACAGACGAGTGGCAAACCGGATATTAAGGCTCTTGGCTCACTGTCAAGCTCGACTTTATCCGTCGTGAAGTAGGATGCAGTGCGTTAGTCCTCTGTGATAGCATTGCAGATTGCATACGTATTCAAGGACATATTTCTCCCTTACAGTTGGTTAGAGTGAAAACCCCGCTATACGGTTTCCAAGCTGGCGCAGTCGTTTATAGTGCGGTCGTAAACACGACACACCAGGTACCGGTTATTGTCGGACATATAATGTCTAGCACGTGTGTTCACTACAGGCGGGTTCCGCGTAAATCGTGTTTTGCTCGTCCAACCGTGAACGTTGCGAGAACTGTAAGCTTTAACTGTTGTTTTCGCTGTGAAGCTCAAAACATAACAATGTTGAAAAAGAAGCTTCGTAACGTAAACATTTTGAGTGGATGTTTTAGTTTGTCGCTGCATTCCCGAACGTATTGTGTGACCTCAGGTAATTTTCCATCTATTTCGTTTGTCGGGTTTGGTGGGGGTAGTGCCGGATACCTAACATCGACCAGAGGGAAACTCACGGTGGGAAGGGCCTGACCATTGCCGCTACAAAAGTGACTGCGTTTGAAACAAATGCCTGCATAAAAGGACGGGACGCAACAGCAAAATGTAGATGAATAACAATACAACAACGAAATCGATAAATCCCACACATAAATAATACCCGACGCTCGAACATTCAGCTTCATGTGCAAAGTTTCGTAATCATTGATATTCGTTTATTATCTCCGCGCTCTGAATATTCGCTCTTTCATTACCGAATCCGACCGAATACTTCAAAACATCACTCTCACCAACTCATCTTGTTCGAAGGCTACCATCAAGTGTATGAGCCTTAGGCCGAGAGGGCTACGGTTTCTAAGGGGGGGGGGGAGCTGCCGACGAAAAATCCCCCCTTAATGTCGCAAAACAGGTAGACAACCTAATTTGGATATAAAAACGTACTTGGCGTTTCTCTTCTGAAAAGGAAAGGCTACTGCGGGGTTTCAACCGGTTAGACCTTTATCCTTAGGCACTTTCATCTAAACGCATACAGCGGGGATGGCTCGAACAAATTCCCAATTTTGAAACAAATCGACTGATTGCCCAAACTATTTTCAACGCATGGTACTACAGTAGTTCGGCGGGAAAAGCGAATCCGTTGTTTGATGTTTGGATGACGTTTATGCGACTGGTATACAGCTGTATGTAAACACGCCAACACCGGCGATGTCTGTGGATGCCCTTCTAAACTGCCGAAACCGTGCCGCAAAAGGATGAATTTTTCAGGTTCGGGAAATAATGAGGTGGGTATCACGAATCCTACGTAGTGCTGTCTCAGTTTGTTAGTTCCCATGGAGAAGCATCTGTGCCAAAACACTCTTTCACACACAATTGATATTGTCTACAGAGGTTTTATGAGGGATCTTCCGCTCTGTGTTTGTCAGGTAGACGTTCGTCGGTGGCTTTATCGCCATTGTGAAGCGACCAAACGTAGTCGATTGTTGAGAGAGTATACCGAGGGTAGTGTTGTACGTAGACGAAGTAATTGTCTCCGCTACCGGAGTAACAAACTAAACAGTGTGTATTGGTAAAACTAATGCGGCTAGTCAGTGTCGGGGACTGGGATGATAGTGTATGGATGGTTCGTTAAATTTGAGGGACCCGTAGGTAGCCATTCCTTTCTAGAAATATATCATGTGCAGTTCAGCATCCCCGCGTTCGGCGCAAGCAAACACGTGGTTGCTGCTCCAAGCGTGAAATAAGGTTGGGTAGCCGCTGGGTTGGTCGGTTTGGGCCCTTTTTCTGTCGCCCCTACCTTCCTTTTTCATTTCTACAGAGGCGCGGAGGGATCGAAAGTAGCCGGGCGGTTCCGGAACACTTGTGTTTTCGTTACTACGTAATTAATGCTTGCGTTAGGTCGCAGGAGTCGAATGGTACCCCCCATTCGGAGGCTTGGTCATCCGAGACAAGTGTAGGCCAATACTGCAGAGGGGATATACGGGAAATAAAGACCGTGGCATTGGGTGATCGAGATACGCAGAAGACTGAAGCAGGTTTTGATACAGGTATCGGGCCCAGGGGAAGACTCTCTTGTACGACTCAGAAAACGGCAATTTAAATGTATTTAAAAATATGAAAACAAAACCTTCCCATTAGATGGCCTACAAACGTAAACGAAAACAAAGCGAGAGCATAGTAGCCGACATAATAGTAGTAGTCGTCGTGATACCGGTCGTGGTTGTAATCCGCCAGTACTCGTAGGTAACAAGTTTAGTAGTAGCAAGTAGCAATGGCAGCGTTGCCAGTAGTTGTGTTGTCAATATACATCAGTATTAGGTACTAAACACAATAAGGTGAAGTGTAATACACAGCCGTACTGTCTTTATCGTCTGCTAAAGAGTATAGGAATGGTCCAATAGCCGCCAGGTCCCCCCAGCCTTCTATCTCATGGGAAAACCCGCCCCAAGTACTGTTTTTCCTATAACACCCGTGTCTCTCCTCGGGTGAAACATGTCTTTGTGATGTGGCTCCCTGTGCTACTTTCCTGACTCGTGACTCGCCTGACTGTTCTCCACGCATACGCATCGTGGTTTAAGTACTCCATTATATTCTTACTCGTGAGTCCTCGCTGTTAACCCTCGCTCCACGTTCCTCTGATACGTATATTATATAACGATTATTTTTATCTCTTGAAGACATCTTTTCTTCCGTTTATAATGTTTTGCCATGCTCTCTCGCCGTCTCGGCGTCCGATTCTTAAGATTGCGATCGGTGCTGTATCCTCAAATCCTTTTAATCCTGCTGTCGAACTTGACGAATATTCTATCGGTTAGTGACAACCGCTTATCTGTGCCCAGGCATCTGCTATCGATTGCATCGCGAGTTAGAGGGAATCATGGACACGGCCAACACATTCCTCCCATTAACGTCATGCCTACCGTAGCGAGCACAGCCTTTATATATAAAATCATTACCTTGGACCCACTATTGCCGTGGCCGTTGCGGCGGTAACGCTCGCCTCACTTCCAGCAGAGTTGGTATTGGTGTTCGCTCGTGAATCAATCAACTAGCCAATACACAAGCACGTGTATAATTGCATCGGTATGAATACCCGGAGCAATCATGTCAGTGGCGGGTCGATGACATAACGGCCGACACACCAGTTTGCTTGACCCCAGCGTGGTTCGGGAATGCAGCGTACCCGCGTCTGGTATAAAGCCCATCTTCGGAGCAGCCAATGCCCGGACCGGAGGTATACTCAGAAGCAGCGGCCCGAACAATTAAATTCGGAGTAGTCAGTGGGTCTGTTGAACCAGTGGAAGCAAGAACGACTGTTCCGCTGTCGGTAGCCAGGCCTGCTGTCCATCCTTCGGTACCGAAACAGACTGCCCAATCCCCAAGGACCCCCCAGACCGTCGACCACCTAGAGGTAAAAGCCCCGTCTGCTAGGCTGCCAGTAGCAAGGCAGACTGTTGAGCAACTAGAAGCGAGCCAGACCGTCGATCTCCAAGTAGGGATACCGGCTGTGGAGTAACACATCGCGAACCACGCTGTTCCACCCCCAGTAGCGAGGAGTGCTGCCCAGTGCGCAGCAGAACCGCCTGTGGGCGAGCCCCCGGTAGCTGGCTCGGCTGTTTATTGGCCAGAAGCGAGCCCGCCTATCAAGCCCTCGGAGGCTATGGTGGATGTACAGCACCCACACTTGCCCCAAATTGTGGAGTTTGCAGTAGAAAGGTCGGTTGACCAACCTGCAGCGCCGACCCTCGGCGTGAACTCCACAGAAGTGAACACAGAGTAACGCCATAGTTTCCTGTGTATCCCGAGGTACACACGGTCACTGTCGTTTCACTGTTTTTGCAAGAGATGGAACGTCCATATGGGCAATGGTGGAGACGGCTGCGAACAAGAGTAAAAAGGTGTCTAAAGCGTTTATCATCCAGTGTATTGTCCCTGTAACACATTGCCGTCCACATGTGGCTTGCATGACGGCACTTCATTTTGGTACAATCTATGGTAGCGGGGTAAGACGAGAGTGCACTACGGCGGCAACCTGTATTCCCACGTAAATCGTATCCAAACTCGCCCGCGTTTGAGACCGTGGCTGCCATTCTCCCACCCGCGACACTGAACGCAGATTGTTTTTGGGGTACACGGTATGAGCAAATGTCGTACAACGGTGTGTCTTCACCTGTAAATAATGCTGATGTTGTCTAGATATGCTATCGAGATAAACGGACGATACCTCACAAGGTAATGGTGAGCAGCACATCCTTACGTATTGCATTTTGTTTGTATTTCTTTGCGATATTTGCGACGTACAAAAACGATACCGAGCAGGTATGTATCGGCCCGTGCATGATTTAGAGCGTCTGGTGGTCAACGGCATTGTCTATTGTATCGAGACAGAAAACTAAAAGGGAAGTTTTCCATATGGTGATACGACTACGGCCATGCATGAAAGTGGAGTACACCCACCCTCTGTCAAAATTGTTTCCTGTATCGTCAGCCTACAACAACAAGCCACACTGCGTCTTCCACAATAGATCAGTGACTGTATCATAAAATCTAACAGGTGACCGCACTCAGTGTAAGGGTTCACAAGTTGAGGATGATGACGTTTGTTGTCGTCGTTGGTCTGTCGGCCGTTAAGGGCGAACGATTGTGCCACTTTCTTGAGCCATCAAATCAAGACTGGACAACTTTCAAAATCGGGTGTCTACAGTAAACGTGCCGTTTAATGCGTTTGAACGTGCTGGCCCTGGTTTTTGCGTGCACGGGCACAACACGCTGCACGCACTACGGACCACGCACCTGTACCCCATTATCTATGTCGGGGAGAAAACCAACGATGTAAATATTTTGAGGCATTTTTGGCCTTGGCAAGAGGACTCGGTTTCGTCAAAAGTGCACGTAAATAAATGTGCCATCATTGCACGGGCGATGTATGTAAAAGTGGGCTTGTTTTAGTACACGGAACGTTCTTCCTAGCCATCTAACCCTTAAATGGATGTCCGCCTACAGTTATGTGCGGTCGGGATCGTTATGTCACATGCCCAACCACCCGCCGCGTCGGCCACGGTGTCCTCTGACACGAATAATTTCCAGTTAAAGAAAACTGTCCGTAATATTTTCAGATTTTCACTTCCTTCCGCATGATAGCTTGGACGCAGCTGATACAGACGTTCGACCTACCGCGTGTTTAACCATCGTGGTTGTATATGTAATGTTGTGGTTCGACGCATATCTGAACTTCCAAGTTCGTTTCGTCCCACTATTAATAGAAGTAAGAGTCGCCTTCTCCACCATGTGATTCACAGGTTATAACGAACTCCTCAAGTGTCACCCCCCTTCGCCGTCCACATGGTGCCCTGTATTGTCAGTCTACAACAACAATCCTCCCAGCTTATCCCACAATTGATCAACGGCACTTGCTCGTCACATAGGATATGTGATCACCCTCGGCGTACTTGTTGCGCTGTACACTTTGATGATGATAGTATATTGTTTTTGTCGTCGTTGGAATGTCTGTCCATGAAGGACAAACGTTTGTGCCTCATTCATGAGCCATCAAGGCTAGAGGAGTTTCAAAATCAAGTGTCGACGATAAACGTGCCGCATTCATGTTTTAATACGTTGGTCCATATTTGGCGTGCACGGGCGTAACATGCCACAAACACATTAACAACGACACACCCGTACCCCCTAATAAACCTTGGGGAGAAAACACGAAAGCTATACGGCTTTCCATATTTCGGAACCATCTTGTCCCGAGCCATAGGACTCGACTTCGTCAACATGGTACGTAAGACATGCGCCTTTCTTACACCGGCAATGCACGTACGAGTGGGATGTTAAATTGCACATACACATTTCTGCCTAACGGTGGAACCGTCAAAACATTGTCCATCTACGGTATAGGGTTATCATGTTCGACAACTCACATGCCGAACCAGCTGCGGCGTTCGCCACGGTGGAGTCTGACAGGAACGATCTAGAATCTGGGAAAGCGGCCGTCGCAGTACGCGGTTCGTTGCACGCACACCACTATCTGTACCATAGCCGGACCTCCTCCGTAACCAGAATACCAACCAAACTCAGCCCCTGTGCGCATTCACGTGCGCCCGTTTTGAGGCTGTGCGATCACGGGAGGCAGTGGGGAATGATTGCCACTCGGAGTAACAGACGCTGCCACGGTTTATGCATGGATGCCAAGACCGGGCTGGGGGTGAATGCCAAACGAAGAGGTCACCGGCTGAAAATTCGTCGGACATGGCCAACCCTAAGGGGATTGAATCATCGGAGTACAAAAGCAGGTTATTGAGATTGTGACATCGCGTCCGCTAAAAGCTGGACCTGTGTTGTTTGGGGAAGCACTAATGACACGTGAGTTTGTTTTACCGGTGTGGATTATTTTCAGTGACATATGTCTGGCACAATGACTGTCAGCACGATACCATTCCACATGCCGTGGCGTGGAAGCAGCTCTAGTACAACAAGCTTCGAACACGGAATGTAGCATGTCTTGCCGTTTTAAATATTGTTGCACGACCACTTGAATTCACAAATGAAATGGTGCTGTTCGAAACAATTAGTTGAATTGGTAGTTTATGCGCTCGCGAATAATGATCAACGAATGAAAAACTGAAAAACTCTACACCTTTATGCTGGTAGCATTGACAACGCAGTGAAGCTACCGGATCATAATACTCTAATAGCGCTGGACCATAACGTAATAGCCGCTGTTTACAGTTTGTGACCTGCACGAAAGACTTAGGGGGATCATTGTTTACGTCATGTGCAGTAGCCACTGCTCCGTTATATTCAATGTTTGTGGTGCCGGACGATCGAAATAGCCACACAAACACACTCATGGTTTATATACATGCATGAGGATATCAACAAATCCGAAAGTACGCGCGATCGAAGTATCACACTCAGCTAGCGAAGATGAGTGTTGACGAAATCCTCGAGCTCACAGCTGTTGCTTTAAAGTATTTTAAAAATACATGCCTCTAACATTTTGAAGATCAATGGGTGTCGAAATATGCAGAACCGCATATGGCTAGCTCATGCCCCTTTCGCACTGATGACAACACTGGCACACACTGATATGAAGCAGGGTCGTTTGAAGGAGCGTTTGTTCTGATTTGCTACCCTCACAGCAGTCTGAGCAGTAGCTCTTCACCCCTGAACAACGTCGTCGAGACCTTAACAGCAATACAGCCAGCCCCAATACAGAGACACATGCGTTTTGCAACAATATCAAAAACAATTATGTATATATATACCTGGGACGACTAATTTACAGCTATACAATGCACTCTGGATGTACTTTCTCAACGCGAACCATACATTATCGAACTATAAATACACTCATGCTCCGGAACATCCAGACACCTTTCAAAACATACACTCCGCTTTAACAGATGATTCAGGGGGGCTTACAGCACAGTCCGACAGGCTACGACGAGTTCTCTTGCTGGCAGGTGTCTGTACAGTGCATACGAGGCCGTCCTGAGAGGGGCCGTGCCGTGGGCAGTGTGTAGGTTGCTTCCCATGGAGTCCCCACCGCGACTTTCGCCCACAACTCGGCCTTTGGCATCTTTCCTCGAAACTAATCACTTGACCGGCCGATATGTCGCTTTTATGGTGGGAACACACTGTGGCCGTACCGTGAGTCAGTGCGCCCCAACTAGGCACTCTAGTGCAGAAGTCATGCGAGCATCGTCGGCTGGAAACGGCCACCACGTCCTCCGCATGTTGCTTACAGTAAACCGCCGTATTGTATCCCTCGACATTGTAACACGCCCACTCCATGCAGGTATTGTGCGAGCAACGCTTGCTGCGAACATCCACCATGCCGTCCTCCGCATGTTGCTTACAGTAAACCGCCCTCTTGTTTCCCTCGACATTGTAACACGGATACTTCATGCAGGTATTGTGCGAGCAACGCCTACTGCGAACATCCACCATGCCGTCCTCCGCATGTTGCTTACAGTAAACCGCCGTCTTGCTTCCCTCGACATTGTAAGACGGGCACTTCATGCAGGTATTGTGCGAGCAACGCCGGCTGCGAACATACACCATGCCGCTATGAGCATGCTGCTTGCAGTATACCGGCGTCTTGCCGTCCTCGACGTTGAAACTCGGCCACTTCACGCAGGTGCCATGTAAGCAACGTCGGGTACCAACGTGCACCATGCCTTCCTCCGCATGTTGCTTACAGTACATCGCCACCTTGCTGCCCTCCACATTAAAGGTCGGAACCTTCATGCAACTCGGTCGTGAGCAACGCCTGCTGCAAACATATACCATGCCGACCTCCGCATGTTGCTTACAGTACGCCGCCACCTTGCTGCCTTTGACATTGAAACTCGGCCACTTCACGCAGGTGCCATGTAAGCAACGCCTGCCGCAAACATCCACCATGCCGCCCTCAGCGTGTTGCTTGCAGTACATCGGCCTCTTGCTTCCCTCGACATTGAAACTCGGCCCCTTCACGCATGTGCCATATGAGCAACGCTTGCTGCAAACATCAACCATGCCGTCCTCCGCATGTTGCTTACAGTACGCCGCCACCTTGCTGCCCTTGACATTGAAACTCGGCCACTTCACGCAGGTGCCATGTAAGCAACGCCTGCTGCAAACGTCCAACATGCCGTCCTCCGCATGTTGCTTGCAGTAAACCGGTGTCTTGCTGCCATCGACGTTGAAACTCGGCTGCTTCATACAGGTGCCATGTAAGCAACGCCTGCTTATGGTATTCACCATGCCGGCCTCGGCATGTTGCTTGCAGTAAACCGCCGTCTTGCTGCCCTCGACGTTGAAACTCGGCTTCTTCATACAGGTGTCATGTAAGCAACGCTTGCTGTTGATATTCACCATGCCGGCCTCGGCATGTTGCTTGCAGTAAACCGCCGTCTTGCTGCCCTCGACGTTGAAACTCGGCTTCTTCATACAGGTGTCATGTAAGCAACGCTTGCTGTTGATACTCACCATTCCGGCCTCGGCATGTTGCTTGCAGTAAAGCTGTGCCTTGCTGCCCTCGAAATTGAAACTCGGCCTCTTCTTGCAGGTACTATGTGAGCATTGTCTCATTATCTCCGAACACGGTGAAGGCGACTGCAGTGAAAACATCGACACACACCAGGGGGGGGGGTTACGCAACAACGAGTGTTAAGCTGTCGGTTGAGCTGTGACGCCTATTATTCGTGGTCATCTTGGCGGAAAACGATAGTTGAAATGCGTTCGCTGCCACGCACTGACCCACAACGGCCAGACCACATTATTGACCCTATCTAGCGGGAAGCGACATTGTCTCTCACAGGCCTGAACCCTGAGACACTACACCGCCTTTCGCGTGCTCAGGGCACATCTAGGAACGAATATATCCATGCACTCTTCAGGTCGAAGGCGATAACAACAGGGCTCTACGACAACCCTGTAGGTCAAAGCGCTAGTGACCCCACGGCGTGTGTTATGTTTGTGAGTACTAAATACCGCGATGTGGTTGACCAAAACCAAGTATTTGATACACGAGTGGGCCGCTGGCTGGCAATCTTCCCTTAGGACACAATACACTAGAACTAGTTGCAATTTGTACACAGCACCTTCCGGTTCCACTTGGTTGGAACGTGTAGAGGTCACCACAACCAATGAAATATATTCCATCAAAACCATACCATTTTTGCGCAGAGTCATCACATACTTGCGAAAGGAAGTGTAGATGGAAATATATTTTGTTTTCCGTCTCTGATTTGCATGCACGTATCGTGCAAACGCTATCCATCTATTGATAGTTTGGTTAGAAATTTTGGGAGCGAGGCGCCAAATTCAACTGTCCCATTTGCTGTTTTTACATTTTTCCTGCTGATTGTTTGTCTACTGTCTCTCCGCCCCAGTACTGCCATGGTAGCCGTGGCGCCATACTGGCACCGTTGATAACATTCGGACCTGCGACACCGCTAGATAATGAGCCGCTTTGACAACTTGGGCTTTCGCTGGCGTCGTGTCCCGCATAAAAGGCAGAAACCGGAAACGCAGTACCTGTGGGAACCTTCCTTCGTGCCCGTACTAGGGGAGAGCCGGACTTCTTATATAATAGAGCGCGGTAAAATTTGTATCGCCAACAGCACGGCGAATGGGTGCTTCAGTCGACTGTTAACACGCTAAATCACGTTCATCCTCAAGGCAAGTCACGTATTGGAATTTCGCAAAGTAAGCAATGATGTGCAAGTCGAGCCACACATTGGAAATATATAACGTGGGTGATGTACTTTATGAATTGCCCAACCCCACCCGTCTCTTGTTACATTGCTGCTCCAACCCTTGCATACACTAGTATATTACAACGAATTCCCGTATCTATGTTCTGATGGCAGAACTAAACCATGAGCCAATTGACCATATATTGAAGGTCTAGTTATTTCGTGATACGTCCTTCCTTTATGCGATCTGTAAGGTTCAAGTCTCGTTTTGTTCAAGAAATTAATAGGACATGCTTGCCATTGTGCTGTATTCCAGTACTTTGCTGGTTCTGAGGATCACAGTTTGGGTTTTGCCATGATACTGGTCCGTGATATTTCTATGGTGTCCTTTGATAGCCTGTAAACACGAGTACATGCCGTTTCGTGCGTTCAAAGTACTGTTTTCGGCACGAGCACCAGGTTCTGAGCCTCAAAACGACCACAGCTCCCCCATGTGGATGCCGAGAGATTTCCTGGTAGACGTTGTTTGTGGAAGGTGGATAGTTGACTAATTATTATCTACGTATCGTTATATTAGCATGTCTACCAATGTCTGAACGACGATGAAACATCGCACTCTCGTCTTTATGGACTCAGCGATCACATTCAGTCACACACAGGTGGCCGTTCGACTACCAGAAACAATCTGTCGCCTTTATCGTCCAAAATATCAAAATGTTACAGTTAATGATAGCGTGCTGGTCATTTCAGAACTACGCGCACCCACCCTGACGGAAGCCTTTACGATGCCGGTTATGCATTATGGAAACAACCTTGTGACATTCTAGTCAACCTACGACAGTAGAATCGAGTGGAACGGTGGGTGGACGATTGTGTGCCGTCCGCAGCTTGCGTACTCGTGAGGACTACTAAAAAGCACGCTGAAAAAGCACAGGCCCCGACACAGCACCTCGATACAATGACGTTTTGCCAACACGAGCTATCCAAAACAAAATGACAAACACAGCCAACCCAATAAGTAGGCAACTAGTGCGCAATCGCCAACGCTATCAACCGAAACAACTTGACAAGCCACACATACAGATATTTACCTACTGGCTTTCTGTGATATTCGAAGGCTTCGAGTACAAACCCCGTAGTCTTACACTGCTTGACCATGCTCGTTGTTCGGTGGTCGGAATCGTCAAAACATAAATCCAGTATGTACCAGCCTTCGTTCCATGTGACCTAAAATGCATAACATAGTTGAATAACCAACCAGTCACCGCATAGTACGGAAGGAAGCACACCCCTGTGGTAACAAGTTTAGAATAAAACTAGTATGACCACCTCTAATGTTGTAGCGGGGTATGGTATATCAAGCTTCCCTGGCGATAATGACGATGCACGGTAGCCCGGCCGCTAGGTGGTGTGGTAAACGAGGGGGTGCGGTATTAGGGGGGTCTGGCATAGAGGGGGTGTGGCATTTAGGATGTGCGCAAACGGTAGATATGTCTGATACTGTAGGGGCGATGATAGACCACAGACAAGCGTCAGATGGTATGACCACAAGAGGGTGTGATAGCAATGGGGTCAATGACCAATGGGGTTTTACCAGCAGCAAGGAGTGTGACAACATGTTAAAGGCTTTAGTCTGAAACCAGCATTCAGTTTACATTCCCACGCAACAATGCCGGCGATGGTAAAGCCCACGCCTAAAATCGAGAATACAGCAAAGACGTCGGCCTGGCTGCAAAGCCGCAGAACGGTTATCTGTAGGGCATGAGATACCTTATGGCCTGGCGCAACTTCCGGGTTGCAACACCTTGCTGTTGAGCGCAAGAGGCGTCGGGAGGCGTAGTACGCGCAGCGCAACACGAGGTTTTTCGCCGCGCAACCCGTTCGCTGCTGGGTAACTATCCATTGGGTTTGAGTCCTGTCCGCGGGAAAGATGATCGAGGCCCCATTTATGATATTTCTGAAGGGAAATAAATGTTTGAGGTGAATATACGTCTAAAACAATTATCATCTGATTTCCGGGCGAATATTAACGCAATTGTAAAGTCCAATCGCCCCGGGCCGCCCTCTGCTACTGTATGGAAGTTACACGCCTGCGGCGCATGAGTGGAACGCGCTTTCAAGGTCGCGCAGCGCTCCACGGAACAGCCACCGGAGCCCGAACTACCGTATGCCCTGAATACAGGTACCTCAATACGAATTCAATGGTGTTAACTGTCCCGAAGTTTGTACCTCAAAGGCCCTTGCCCCGCTCGAAAACTAACCGCTGTGCCCAAATGAAAATATGAAAACTATCTTTCTAGCCGATGCCCCGAACGATAGACCACATATCAGATTTTTCTTTTCGCACTGGTATGTTTTCCAGATATTACTACAATGGTATGCGGCCAGTTCGGTGATTGGCAACGAATATTCTACCGGCGCCGGTGGTTGGGGTGTAAGGCGCACTAGGAGGACTAGTAGCAAATGCTGTGGGTGAATGTTATCCACCAAGCAGGGTTATAAGTTTTGGCGTTTGTTGCTGTACCCAGACGCACCACTGTTGGGGGTGTGGTATACAACGCACCCCCGGGAATGAAGTGTCGAGGAAAAAACAGCACAAAACAAATATCAACGGGTGTGCTCATGTAGGGGTGTGTGCTTTATTCCGTCCTTTACGCCAAAAACGTGTAATTCCATTGTGAGGACGTATAATTCCGTTGTTCATTGTACTCGTAGAGCTTGCCAATTCGTGATCGACTATGGATGACAGAACACACGTACCTAGCGCAGGCCGTCAGTGGATTCGCAAAATAACTAACAGGAGTACAGGACATGTTGTCCACAGGCTGCACAAACGCACGCACAAACACGCACAGAAACACGCTCACAACTGTTATATACCTACTCTTGTATAAGAAAATCTTGTTTTGCAAGCAAGAAATGTACAATTGATTTTTCGGTAAGCGGTAGTTGGTGAGATGTTGAAGAGGGTCAAATGTGTAGCTGGCTCGATGGATTGCTCCGAGAGTATGTGGAAGATATTTTTAATTGCACGCGACCAGGTGTTTGACATCCCCTCAGCACTAGCAGGCATGTCTTCAATGCTGTGCGGCTTTCGCATTTTCTTTCGGTTTGAGAAACCGTCCCCAAGGACTCCATGCCAGAAACTTGTGACTCGTCTACAAAATCAAACTGGGAGGGACGTCAACAACTTCAAACACGCCGCAGAGTACCCAACACTAGTCCAAAGCTCTGGTACCAGTATATATCAAATAACATGTATGGGGTATTTATGATTCGGTTGCCCTTCGAAATCAAACAATTTAATGTGTCGTGACAGTGACCCTGGGCCCACAGGGCGCATGTAGGTCCCATAGGCTTTCTCGCTGTGCTGTGTTTCATTACAAAATTCCTAATCTCTTTACTTCCTAGGTTTGTTATATGATATCCTCAATCTACCTAATATTTTAGAAGTATGTAGAACACGGTGTGGTGTTCATCTGGACACGTAGACGCTTAAGTCTAGCGCGCTGGTATGTGCCCCCATGCGTCTTTTCTTCAGACCACATACCGTAGACCACACTTCTACATGGCTATGCCGACTATGACTATCGTTTGAAAAAAAGTGCTTCCAATGCATAGGGTTTTTCACGAATCTTCTTGCGTCTGCGAAGTTGCCATCATCATCGCGAGCGAGTTGGCCAATTATGATGCGAATCGACGAGAAAAGCGCACGCTGAACCCTAAGCGCCATGTATCATGGAATGAAGGGGCAGAAGGAGGGGGCAGGGGGGGAGCCTGTTCAAACGTCGCCATGGACGTATCGCGACATAAGGCCACGCATAAAGCATTCCAGCACCCGCCCAACAAATCATTCCGAGAGACGAAGTGCAATAAACCAAGAAACTCGTATCGTACAGTGCTCCATTATCATTATAAGGTAGTCAGCGAAGTCACGGCCGTGGTGCTGCGAATTCCCTTCAGATGGCACAGTAGATACGACTCCATGATTGTTTATGCCAAAAGGGTTCGTGCTATGAAAAACACGCCATTCGTGCCTGATCTCGGAGACCAAGAGTACCCCTAATCTGAGACAACAACAGCAGCGCGAGGTACGCGTTTATAAATACTTCGTACATTCACCGCATATCTATAACAGCCTTGCACCATGGGCAGCATAACTATACACCTCCATCCCTTTTTCCTCTTCCCCTACCGGTCTGGCACCATCAAGCATATCAGGTGCCTACGGTGTCTTGAATATCGGAATCGCTTCTTGACCGGGAGGGGTGTTTGACTTTACCTAGTACTGGTACAAATAAATACTCACATCAATCTGTCAAATAAACAAAGATGTCTCTGCGTCAAGGACGAAAGCTGCTTTGTATAAATGATATTCTTGGCGTTCTTGCAAGACTTTCACTGCAGCTCTATCACTGATGTTTCAGATAACTATGTGTGCTCCTCCTCATTAACAATGCCATGATTCCGTTCACACGGATCTTTAACGTTTCACAACTTCATTTTGTGCGGTGCGGCTCTGACTTTCTCAGAGGTTACATTTGTTAATATTCACAACTTTCAGATACGCGGAATATATCGTTCTTGGTAAACGTATATGCAGCAATATAAAAATATACCTACGTACGTCAGTGCACCTAAATAAAGCATATCTATCGAGCAGCCGATTGTCTTTCCGCGCGGTTTAATAGTCGGTCCGAGCATCAACCTCATATCCACAGGTTAGTGCCGTGAATCCGCGCTCTGAGCATGTCATCGAACTTCTGGCCTCTGAGCGTCTTAGCGCCTTCTATCACTTGTTCTTAGCGATTTCAAATTAGGGGATCTGGTAGGTTCGTTCTTAGCTATTTAGAAGTATCCTTGCTGGTAGGTAACCGTTAACCCCACATCACCAGGGGACATCGGCTTCCCTGCCAACGCGCAGTTAACGGGGTCCGTACAGGCGTTGGTTTTACGACAGGGATCACATTCCGCCAGAAACATGTCAAATAATGTTGTTGCCATGATGTCAGGCACAACATTTCTTTTTGTTTGGCCGACAACAAGAGGCTTGAACGAACGGCTACGATCCTCAATTATCAGAGTTCATACCACTACTGCATTTTATTTGACGGGGGATGTTGCGGGAAATTATAGAACACACACAATCATTTGGGGCAGATGTACAGGTGTCCTGCGCGTTGAAAAAAACACATTTCCTGCTTGCTGCGCCAGAATACCTACCCAGGATTTAGCTGTTTCGAGGATTTCCATTTGGAACGTATCAATATTGTTACACTACACCAACATCAACGATCAACATGTCGCGATAGTGTTGTAATCTGACGCAGGCAGGAGGTTTCGTCGCACACCCACGCTCCTGCGCTGCTGCTGGTGATCAATATTCAGCGGCGACCTTCACTTAGCGCAGCAGCCAACAAACGGCGCACGCACACGATGTACATGATTTCGGACAGAGGCAGCCTCCCTGACAGGATCCTGGCTGACCAGGAAACGTGGATGAAGTGTATTAGCTCACTTGATCAACAAAATAGACAGATAGAGAAGCGCATACACAGCGGCCTAGCACAGGCCGACTAATAATTGTCGCATCAAACCGGTTGCGGCGTCTAGCTGCTGCTCGCTTTCTGCGGCTGTTGCTTCGGTGACCAGAGCGCCCTCCCCCCCAAAACGCACGGACTTCGAGTAAGAAGGAGAGGAAGTACGTGGGGAAAATACAAAAATACGTGCACGACCGACTAGCGTGAAACCGGACGGATACGGAGTTGGTTATATAATCGAAACATAAAGGTCAAGGAAGATACATGGTCTGGGGCATTTCTTGTGTATCGTTTCGCATATTCTCAGCGAGTTGAACTGAAGTGTGTATTCAAAAACGCTAATTGTAGTTGGTCTGTAAAACTGGTCGTGGCGTACATACTACGGCCACCCGTATCAACAAAACGCCTGGGTAGGCTTCTTTGCAGATATATCGCGTATTTCCTCATATTCTTCGTAGATATTTCTTGTTCGGACCCCCCTGTTTGCCCAGCCATGCAGTGCGCAACAGTAGTGTAAGAGAAGCTACATCAGCAGCACCTGTGCTTCAGTCGCAAATGTGTGTGTTGTATCTGTGACGAGTACGTGTGTGACTTGCTATACTTGCAAGGGCCGTTTTGTACGATACCAGAAAAACATGGCAATTAATTTGTCAAGTTTGTTAAAAGCGTGTTTTTCTAATCCCTAAATAGCAAGTTCAAGTAAATCGCAATGGCAAATAGATTTTTCCATAAACTCGCCAACTAAAGACTACGGAAATAGCAAATCTGAAGTAGAGCTAAAAAAAGCTTGCTTTTTCGGCATGTGTCCAATTTTCCATACACTTGCCCATTTCACAAAACAAAACTGGACAATTACGTGTCGATAATACAGCCTCAAATAATTCGCACTCTGCGCGAGAAGCGTGTAGAGTGCTGTTCATACCAACTCTCGGCATCAAGTCTGACCCCATACATCGCCACAACCCTGCTTCGTAGATACTACTTTGGATATCCCGCCACCCGACGAGGCCCCTTGTATAAAAAATATGAAGTACCGGGAATACTATTTGAAGGGTCGTTTCGGTCAAAACATATTAAAGACTACGTACTTGACTACTTTGAGAAATACATGTTTTCGTCTTTTTTTACACCACTAGTTATAAAACGTATAGTGCAATACCACCATATCAATACTCGTTACCGAACACGGTATAGCTGCAGATATAATTATCAGAACCGCTCTCGCCCAACGTATAGGTTGTTCGTAATGGACTCGAGGACGGAGTTCGGGCCGTTGGATCCGCAAAGGAAGGCAAGTATTGCTGCGTTGGCATCTCGGAACGAAATTGCTCAGAAGAAAAAAAATGTATCACTCCGGTTCTCCTGTATGCTATCTACAATATGCTGTGGCCGTATACAGCAGGACGTTATCAACGGCTGAACTACAGACTCGGGCAGGTTCGTCTACTACAGTAGTGCTAGGCGTTTTCGTCGGGCATCTGAGTTAAACAGTATCAGCAGCCCGAGAAGCTATCATGTATCAAATTCGTCTATAGGTACCAGACATACGGGTAGTCCTTCCCTAGTGAGAGACACTTTTAGTGACGAAACAGGCGTCGAATCGAACTGGCACCAGACACCAAAAATGTTGCCCATGATCTGCGCTTTGTAAAATAGCCAATAGGGAGTAGACCTCAGCATTGAAACTGTAGGCCGTCATGAAAGGTCGAAAATACACACGAACTTATAATGAGGAGATATTGATGCTGAGAAGGGCGAAGCCCTTCGAAGCATCAATAGATGCTCTTCATAATGGTTGGGTATGTGCCCGTGGGGGTGTACCCCCCTGGTCGCGAACGGACACAAACGGACAAAAAACAGTTCTGAAAGCTGCCACAGCGTGGCTTTATTTAA
>MEHQ01004333.1:159784-182628 GCA_008828725.1 Saccharina japonica | reverse complement strand
TGCTGCTGCTGCTGCTGCTGTGCTGTGCGGCTGTTCTCACATACCAGGTATCATACCTGGGACGGCTTTAAGAATACCTGGTTATATACATGGAAGGAATTTTACTTGGATAACGACCAAACACTTTACCTATGAATGACTTTGAAACAACTTTTCAAATCGGGTTCTTCGTCTTCAAAAAAAGTATTCGATTTCAAAATCCACAAATTCAGATAATGCGTGAATGCCGAGTTTGAAAGGTGTCTAATAAGAGGGAGCCAAAACACCCCCATAAAGATCCGAGCTAATGAATTGTATGATGTACTCACACTCACAGCCTCCAACGTTTACGGGTACAGAACGCATCTAAACTCCAGCCTACACAGGACACAGGTAGAACACCTCAACTCACATCTGGAGAAAATAGGCACTCCCGCGCCAGGTACGAAGATTATGCTGGTAAACCAAAGTGGCCACGACTTCGACTGTACACACACCAGGCGAGTCTGGCTGCTACGAATATGCATTCTAAAGTTTTGTATAATATTTTGGGGCCGAGGTTTTTGGGGATGGGGGTCGGATAAGGTGATCATTTTATTTCGGTACAGTCTGCACCTACACCTACCGGGCAATCGAAGTCGTGACTACGTCTTATTCCTACCAGCGGTGTCGATTGTTCTGACGCGAGGTTTCATAATCTCTACAGGTGCGCGTTTGGGTGTGACCTGTATTGCCATTGAGCAGGCTTGAATGTACCGGGTATACCTGCCTGCCAGTAGAATGAAAAAGTGTGAATAATGCAGGTGGCTCCGGGGGGACGGAGACGCCGTGGAGCAATGTGAACCGTCAAGACAACCTTGGCGTTAGCCCTTACTCGTGCGTCATGCTAAGATATCGTCTGCGGGCCTACCGTGCACACGCCCTGCCCTGTCTGAAAAGGTCTGCACCGTGTACTTGGTGTATACAACCAATTATATTGGGGAATGGACACTCCAGACAAGGGGGCTTCGCTGGCGGCCTGGACGGCCGCCAGACTCGCGCGATCCCCAATATTTTATAAAGAGCAGTATCATATAGCAGCGTTGTGGTGAATTATGGAGGTCGTACCCAATTCCAAGAGTTAGGAGTACTACCATGGAGTCACTGATGACACTGCTGTAAAGTAGTAGGGATACTCGCACAACACGTACCTATCTTCGGTCACGCGCAGTCTGATATCATACGTATAAATAGTATCCGAAACGCATATGATAACTGCTTGCACAAAAGTTTTTAACCACCTCTGTTTTTGCTGTATTTGTACCTGGTCGCGTACCGCTGGCAGCGGGAACTACCTGCTGTACGTACGCAAACACACAACCTACCGATTGTACCTGGTGCTGTATGATACAAGAATGTGTATGCACGTACATGCTTATGCGCAACTGCTGTACTGCTGCTGATCCTGTGCTGCTGTACGTAGTTTTTAACACTTTGAAATTGTTTGTCGAGGCGGCTATCTAGATTATGTTAGACCGCTTTATGAATCGGGTTCGAGTTTCAAATTCCTTGTCATTTCTTTTTCGACTTTAAAAAATCACCAATACCTTTATAATCTTTAAACAAGAACGGAATCAGCTGTCTCTCTAAAGTTTGAAGCAATTCGTTTACGGGTCGAGTTTTGGGCATCTATTCTTCATTGTTTTCGTTCATGCCTTGCGGGATTTGCGAAAAAAAAATTTGTTTGGGATATTTATCTTGAAATTAGTGTACTATGTTTTACCTTTTAATTCATGGGGATTTATTCTGTAACTGGAGAGGGGTACGATCCGCAAGTGCTATGGTGTCTTCGACGGGAACACAAACAGTAGCAAAATCGACAAATCTTGCAAAAACATATTTTCCGTGTTTTTACAAACTCCCAGTGATCCTTCACTGGGTGCTGTCGTGTCAAAATAGTTATATGCCCAAAACCCCTTCTTTTCAACAGTGTTTTGACGTCTAATTAAAAATACGTTTTTCAAAAACATCTCAAATTTATTGCCATGTTTTTTTGTATCGTTCAAAACGGTCCTTGCAGGTATAGCAGTAACACACGTACTCGTCACAGATCCAACACATACATATTCGACTTAAGCACAGGTGCTGCTGTTGTAGCTTCTCCCTCACGAATGTTGCGATCAGCATAGCTAAGCAAATAGGGGGACCCGAACATGAAATATCTACGAAGAATACGAGGAAATACGGGATATATCTTTAAAGAAGCCTACCCAGGCATTTTGGTGATACGGGTGGTTGTAGCATGTACGACATGACCAACTTTACAGTCCATCTACAATTACCATTTTTAAATACACACTTCAGTTTTACTCGCTGAGAATATGCGGGATGACACGGAACAAATGGCCCCAGACTAGGTGTCTTCCTTGGCCTTTATGTTTCGAGCATATAATTAACTCCGTATTCGTCCGGTTTCACGCTAGGCAGTCGTGCACGTATTTTCGTATTTTCCCCACGTACCTCCTCTCCTTATTACTTGAAATCCGTGCGTTTTGGGGGGTACCGCGCTCTGGTAACCGACGCAACAGCAGCAGAAAGCAATCAGCAGCGAGAAGCCGCAGCTAGACGCCGCAACCGTTTTGCTGTAACACTTACTCGTCGCCCGGTTCTAGGCAGCTTTGTATGCACTTAATATATCTGCCCATTATGTTGATCAAGTGAGCTATTACACTTCATTCACGTATCCTGGCCAGCGTTGGGTCCTGTCAGGGAGGCTTCCTCTGTCCGATATTCGGCACATTGTGTGCGTGCGTCGTTGGTTGGCTGCTGCGCTTAGTTAAGGTCGCCGCTGGAGGTTAACCAGCACCAGGAGCGCAGGAGCGTGGGCGTTCCGCGAAACCTTCCGCCTGCATCCGATCACAACACTATCGCGACTTGTTTGTCGTAGTTGCTTGTGTAGTGCAACAATATTCATACGCTTCATGTGGAATACCTTATAACCGCTAAAGCCTGAATCGGCCTCCTTGCGCAGCGAGGAGGGAATGTCGTTTTTGCAACGCGCATGACACCCGTACAGCTGCCCCAAACAATCGTGAGTGTCATATACGCTGCTTCAACATCCCCCGTAGAAAAACATGCGGTAGTGATATAAACTCTAAGAATTAAGGATCGTACCTGTTTGTTCAAGCCTCTTGTTGTCGTCCAAACACAACGTTTCGTTTTGCCCGTCGTGATGGCAACAACATTATGTGACATGTTTATGGCGGGATGTGAAAGTCTGGCAAGCACGCCAAGAATATATATGATATGACGCGGCGTTTGTCCTCGACGTAGATATTTATTTTATCATTTGACAGGTTGATGTGAGCTTATTCATGTACCAGGGATGTGTTTGCGGCAAACATCCCTCCCGCTCGAGAAGTGATTTCGATATTCACGGCACTGTAGGTACCTGATATGCTTGATAATGCCAGACCACTAGGGAAGAGGGAAGGGGGATGAAGCCGTATAGTTATGCTGGCCATGGTGCAAGGCTGTCATAAATATGCGGTCGATGTCCGACGTAATTATAGACGCGTACCGCATGCTGCTGTTGATTTCCCATATTTGGGATTGTGTTAGTCTCGGAGAGGAGTCACCAATGGCGTGTTTTTTATAGGACGAATCCTTTTGACACACATGAAAATGAAGTCGTATCTACTGTACCATCTCGAAGGAATTTGCAATACGACGCCCGTGACTGCGCTGACTACCTTATAATAATATAGGAGCACTGTACGATACGATTATTTTGTTGCTGTGTACTGCGTATCTCGGAAGGCTTTGTTGGGCGGGTGCTGGAATGCTGTAATCGCTGCTTTATTTCGTGATACGCTCATGACGACTTGTGCACAGCCTCCCCCCCCCCCGCTTCTGTCCCTTCATTCCATGATACATGGCGCTTAGGGTTCAGTGTTCGCTTCTCTCGTCGATTTGCAGCAGAATTTTCCAACTGGCTCGCGATGATGATGGCAACTTCGCCGACGGAAGAGGATTCGTGAAACGCCCTGTCCATTAGACACACTCTTTTCCAAACGAGCGTCGTAGACGGCATTGATAGGTGGATGTGTGGTTTGCGGTGTTTGGTCCGGAATCGGGGCGCATCGGGGCACTGACAAGCTACTTTAACCTAGACGTGGACGTGTGCAGATGGACACCACACCGTGTTGTATATACTTCTAAAAATATTAATGAAATAATATAACAAACCTAAGACGTAAAGCTATTAGGAAATGTTGAATGAACGACAGAACAGCGAGAAACCCCGTTGAACCTAGATCTGCGGTGTGGGCCAAGGGTCACTGTTACAACACATAACATTACTTGAATTCGGAGGGAAAACAATGTATACATACCCCGTACATGTTATTTGATATGTACTGGTCCCAAAGCTTTGGATTACTGTTGCGTACTCTGCCATGTGTTACAAGTTGTTGACCTCCCTCCCATTTTTTGTTTGTAGTGCAGTCACTGGTGTTTGGCATGGAGTATGTGGGGACGGTCCCTCACACCCGAAGGAAATGCGAAAGCCGCACAGCATTGAGCACATGCCCGGTAGTGCTGAGGAGATGCCAAAAACGTGGTCGCGTGGAATTGAAAATATCTTCCACATGCTCCCGGAGCAATCCATCTAACCACCTTTTAATTTGATCCACCACAGCATCACACCAACTACCGCACACCAAACGATGAAATCCACATTAATTGTTTGCGGAACGAGATCATTTTGTACTACAGTAGGTATACCACCGTGGTGCGTGTGTTCGGGCGTGTGTCTGTGCAGCGTGCCGACGGCGTTTCTTTGTCTCCTTTTGGTAACTTTGGTGATCCACTGACAGCTGGCGCCAAACACGGTTGTTCTATCATCCATAGTCGAGCACGAATTTGCACTCTCTACGAGTACGATGCAACAACGTAATTGTACGTCCTCATAATGGAATTACCCGTGTTTGCCGTATAGCACGGAATAAACAACACACCGTTACATTGACACACCCGTTGTTATTATGTGTGTGCTTCTTTTCCCGTGACGCCTAATTCCCGAGGATACGTTAATTACCACCGCCTTGACGGTGGTGCGTCTAAGTACAGCAATAAACGCCAAAGACTATCACACCACTTGGTGGATACCATTCACTCGCAGCTTTTGCTACTGTCGGGTACGCCCCAACCACCGGCGCCGGTAGTCGGTTTGTGGCCAATCACCGCACTTGCCTTGTACCATTGTAACATTAGCTGAAAAACGAACCAGGGCGCAAAGCTCAATTAATAGCGGTTGTTCGGTCGGGGCTTCGGCTAGTAACACCATTTTCATATTTTCATGGGAGCACAGCGGTTAGTGTTCCAGCGGGACAAGGGCCTTTGAGGTACAGTCTTCGGGACAGTTGACACCATTTAATTCTTAGTCTGATATGCGCTCTATTGTTCGGGGCGTCGGATAGAGTTTCGTTTTTCATATTTTGCCAGGAGCATAGCAGATAGATTTCCAGCGGGACAAGGGCCTTTGAAGTACAATCTTCGGGACAGTTGACACCATTGAATTCGTATTGTGGTACCTGTATTCAGGGCATACGGTATTTCGAGCTCCGGTGGCTGTTCCGTGGAGCGCTACGCGACGTTGAAAGCGCGTTTCACTCATGCTCCGCAGGCGTGTAACTTCAATACAGAGGGTGGCCGGGGGTTATTGGAGTTTATAATTGCATTCATATTCGTCCGAAAAACCAGATGGCCATGTTTTCAGGCGTGTAGACACCTTAAACATTGTTTTTTCAGACAGAGCTAAAATAAAAGGAGCCTCGATCATCTTTCCTGCGGACAGGACTTGTAAACCCAACAGATATTTCACCAGCAGCAAACGGGTTGTGCGACGCGAAACCTCGTGTTGCGCTGCGCGTACTACGCCTCCCGACGCCAAATGCGCCGAACAGCAATGAATTCCAACCCGGAATTTGCGCCAGGGCGTAAGGTATTCCGTGCCCTGCCGATAACCGTTCTGCGGAACTGTGGATAGGCGGTGTAATTTCTGATTTCCGGTGAGGGCTTCACCATCACCGGCGTTATTGGGTGGGGATGTAAAAATGAATGCTGGTTTCAGACTAAAGCCTTTCACATGTTATCACACCCCTTGTCTGCTGGTAAGACCCCATTGATTATTGACCACATTGCTATTACACCCTCTTTTGGTCATACCATCTGAAGTCTGTCCGAGCTCTATTATCGCCCTGATAGTAGCTGATATATCTACCGTTAGCGCACATCCTCAATACCACACCCCCTCTATACCAGATACCCTAAATACCACACTCCCTCGTCACCACACCACCTAGCGGCGTGGCTACCGTGCATCGTGACTATCGCCGTGGATGGGTTAGATACCAAACCCCGCTACAACATTAGACCTGGTCATACTAGTTTTACACTAAACTGGTTACCACTGAGGTGTGCTTCTCTCCGTACTATGTGGTGACAGGTTGGTTATTCAACTATGTTCAGCATTTTAGGTCAAACGAAACGAAGGCTCGTACATTCCGGATTTATCGTTTGACAATGCTGACCACCCAACATCGAGCCGGGTCAAGCAGTGTAAGATTACGGGGTTTGTGGTCGAAGCTTTAGAAAATCACAGAAAGCCATGAGGTACATATCTGTATGTGTGGCTTGTCAACTTGTTTCGGTTGATAGCGTTGGCGAGTTCGCACTAATTTCCTTTTTATTGGGTTGGCTGTTTTTGTCATTCTGTTTTAGATACCTCGTGTTGGCAAACCGGCATTGTATCGGAGTGTTGTGTCGGGGCCTGTGCATTTTCAGCGTGCTTTTTAGTAATCCTCACGTGTACGCACGCTGCGGACGGCACACAATTGTTCACCCACCGTTCCACTCGATTCTACTGTCTTAGAGTTACTAGAACGTAACAAGGTTGTTTCCATAATGCATAACCGGCATCGTAAAGGCTTCTGTCAGGGTGGGTGCTCGTAGTTTATAGATGACCAGCACGCCATCATTAACTATACCATTTTGGTATTTTGGACGAGAACGGCGACAGCCTGTTTCTTGTAGTCGAACGCCCACCTGTGTGTGACTGAAATTGACAGCTGAGTCTAGAAAGACGAACGTGCGATGTTTCATGGTCGTTCAGACATTGCTAGACATGTAAATCAAACGATACATAGATAATAGTTAGTCAACTATCCACTTTCTACAAACAACGTCTACCAGGAAATCTTTTGGCATTCACGTGGGGGAGGTGTGGTAATTATGAGGCTCAGAACCTGATACTCGTGCTGAAAATAATACTTTAAACGCACGAAACGGCATGTACTCGTGTTTTCAGGCTATCAAAGGACTCCATAGAAATATCACGGACCAGTATCATGGCAAAACCCAAACTGCGATCCTCAGAACCAGCAAAGTACTGAAGTATAGCACAATGGCAAGCACGTCCTAGTAGTTTCTCGAACAAAACGCGACTTGAACCTCACAGATCGCGTAAAAGAAGTACGTATCACCCAAATAACTAGACCTTCAATATATGGTCGATTGGCTATTGGTTCAGGTCTGCCATCAGAACATCGATTCGGCAATTCGTTGTAGTATACCGGTGTATGCAGAGGTTGGAGCAGTACAGTACCAAGAGGCTGGTGGGGTGGGAGCAGTACATGAAGGACATTGCCTACTTTGTATATTTCCAATGTGTGGCTCGGCTTGCACCTCATTGCTTACTTTGCGAATTTCCAAAACGTGACTTGCCTTGACGCGGAACGTTGTATAGCGTGTTGACAGTCGACTGGAATACACATTCGCCATGGTGTTGGCGATACACCTTTAACATCGCTCTAATATAGAAGAAGTAGAGCTCTGCCGTAGTACGGGCTTGAAGGAAGGTTTCCACCGGATCCTGCCTTTTGTGTGTGCCACGACGCCAGCAAAAGCCCAAGTAGTCAAAGCAGGTATTTTTTAGCGATATCGCATGTCCAAGATTCAGTACATGGAATTGACGGTGCCACTATGGCGCCACGGCTACGATGGCAGTACTGGGGCGGAGAGACAGTAGACCAACACACGGCAAGAAACAAAGTAAAATCAGCAACCGAGATCTTTGCGATTGTCGCCTCACTTTAAATAGTACAAACAAAACTATGGATGGAGGGATGGCGTTTTGAAGGTACGTGCATGCAATTCAGGGACCGAACACGTCAGCTATTTACATCTACGCTTCCTTTCGCAAGTATGTGATAACTCTGTGAAGAAATGGTATGGTTTGTTGGAATATCTCTCACTGGTTGTGGTGAATATTTATCGTCCCAACTAAATGGAACCGAATAATGCTGTGTACAAATTACAACTATTACTAGTGTATTTTGTCCTAAACGAACATTCCAAGCCAGCGGCCAACTATGCGTATCAAATACTTAGTTTTCGTCAACCACTTCGCGGTATGTAAGTACTCACAAGCATAACACATGCTGTGGGGTCACTAGCGCTTTGACCTCCAGGGTTGTCGTAGAACCATGTTATTATTTACTGCGACATGAAAGCTGCATGCATATAATAGTTCCTAGATGTGCCTTGAGCACGCGAAAGGCGGTGTAGTGTCTCAGGGTTCAGGCCTCTGAGAGGCAATGTGGCTTCCCGCAAAATTGGGTTAACAATATTGTCTGGCCGTTGTAGTGCAGCGTGTTGCAGCGAAAGCATTTCAACTATCGTTTTTCCGCTGAGTTCTCCACCAACAGTAGGCGCTACGGCCGAAACGTTAACGCTCGTTGTTGCGTAACCCCCCGCCTCGTGTGTGTCGATGTTTCACTGCAGTAGCCTTCACCGTGTTCGGAGATAATGGGCCGTTGCTCAAATCATACCTGCAAGAAGTGGTCGAGTTTCAATTTCAAGGGCAGCAAGACAGCACTTTACTGCAAGCAACATGCCGAGGCCGGCATGGTGATTACCAGGGGCAGGCGTTGCTTACATTGCACATGTATGACGCAACCGAGTTTCAACATCGAGGGCAGCAAGAAGGCAGCGTATTGTAAGCAACATGCGGAGGACGGCATGGTGGATGTTTGCAGCAAGCGATGCTTACACGGCACCTGCGTGAAGGGGCCGAATTTCAATGTCAAGGGCAGCAAGAAGGCGGCATACTGTAAGCAACATGCGGAGGACGGCATGGTGGACGTTCGCCGTAGGCGTTGCTTACACGGCACCTGCGTGAAGTCGCCGAGTTTCAATGCCAAGGACAGCGAGAAGGCAGCGTACTGTAAACAACATGCGGAGGACGGCATGGTGAACGTTCGCAGCAGGCGTTGCTCCTTTCACACCTGCATGAAAAAGCCGAATTTCAATGTCGTGGGAAGCAAGACGCCGGTGTACTGCAAGCAACACGCTGAGGGCGGCATGGTGGATGTTTGCAGCAAGCGTTGCTCACAACCAACTTGCATGACGGTCCCGAGTTTCAATGTCATGGGTAGCAAGAGGGCGGTGTACTGTATGCAACATGCGGAGGACGGCATGGTGTATGTTTGCAGAAAGCGTTGCTTGCACAATACCTGCGTGAAGTGCCCGTCTTACAATGTCGAGGGAAGCAAGACGGCGGTTTACTGTAAGCAACATGCGGAAGATGGCATGGTGGACGTTTGTAATCGACGATGCTCCCATGACTTCTGCACTAGAGTGCCTAGTTGGGGCGCACTGTCTGACGGTACCCCCACGGTGTGTTCCCACCATAAAAGCGACATATCGACCGGTCAATTGATCAGTTTCGAGGCAAGATGCCAAATGTCAAGTTGTGGGCGAAAGTCTCGGTGGGGACTTAATGGCAAGCAACCTACCCACTGCCCACATCACGGCCCCTCTCAGGACGGGCTTGTATGCACTGTACAGCCACCTGCCAGCAAGAGAACTCGTCGTAGCCTGTCGGACTGTGCCGTAAACCCCCCTGAATTATCTGTTAAAGCGGAGTGTATGTTTTGAAAGGTGTGTGGATGATCCGGAGCATGAGTGTATTGATAGTTCGATAATGTATGGTTCGCGTTGAGAAGTACATCCAGCGTGCATCGTATAGCTGCAAATTTGTTGTCCCAGGTATATATATACAAATTGTTTTTGATATTTTCGCAAAACGCATATGTCTCTGTATTGGGGCTGGCTGTATTGCTGTTAAAGTCCCGACGACGTTTTTCAGGGGTGAGGCGCTACTGCTCAGACTGCTGTGAGGGTAGCAAATCAGGACCAACGCTCCTTCTAACGACCCTGCTTCATATCAATGTGTGTGCCAGTGTTGTCATTAGTTCTAAAGAAGCATGAGCTAGCCATATGCGGTTCTGCATATTTCGACACCCATTGATCTTCAAAATGTTAGAGGCATGTAAATTTAAAAGTTTTCAAAAGCAACAGCTGTGAGCTCGAGGATTTCGTCAACACTCATCTTCGCTAGCTGAGTGTAATACTTCGATCGCGCGTACTTTCGGATTTGTTGATGTCCTCATGCATGTATATAAATCATGAGTGTGTTTGTAAAGCTATTTCGATCGTCCGGCACCACAAACCTTGAATATAACGGGGCAGTGGCTACTGCACATGACGTAAACAATGACCCCCTGTCGTGCAGGTCAAAAACTGTAAACAGCGGCTATTACGTTGTGGTCCAGCGCTAATAGAGGATTATGATCCGGTAGCTTCACTGCGTTGTCAATGCTACCAGCATTAAGGTGCAGAGTTTTTTCATTTTTTTCATTCGTTGATCATTATGCGCGAGCGCCTAAACTACCAATGCAGCTAATGGTTTCGAACAGCACCATTTCATTTGTGGATTCAAGTGGTCGTGCAACAATATTTAAAACGGCAAGACATGCTACATTCCGTGTTCGAAGCTTGTTGTACTAGAGCTGCATCCACGCCACGTCATGTGGAATGGTATCATGCTGACAGTCATTGCGCCAGACATATGTCACTGAAAATAATACACACCGGTAAAACAAACTCACGTGTCATTAGTGTTTCCCCAAACAACATAGGTCCTGCTTATAGCGGACGCGATGTCACAATCTCAATAACCTGCTGTTGTACTCCGATGATTCAATCCCCTTAGGGTTGGCCATGTCCGACGAATGTTCAGCCGGTGACCTCTTCGTTTGGCATCCACCCCCAGCCCGGTCTTGGCATCCATGCATAAACCGCGGCAGCGTCTGTTACTCCGAGTGGCAATCATTCACCACTGCCTCCCGTGATCGCACAGCCTCCGAACGGGCGCACGTGAATGCACATAGGGGCTGAGTTTGGTTGGTATTCCTGTTATGGAGGAGGTCCGGCTATGGTACATATTGTAGTGTGCGTGCAACGAACCGCGTACTGCGACGGCCGCTTTCCCAGATTATAGATCGTTCCTGTCAGACTCCACCGTGGCGAACGCCGCAGCTGGTTGGGCACGTGAGTTGTCGAACATGATAACCCTATACCGTAGATGGACAATGTTTTGACGGTTCCACCGTTAGGCAGAAATGTGCATGTGCAATTTAACATCCCACTCGTACGTACATTGCCGATGTAAGAAAGGCGCATGTCTTACGTACCATGTTGATGAAGTCGAGTCCTATGGCTCGGGACAAGATGGTTCCGAAATATGGAAAGCCGTATAGCTTTCGTGTTTTCTCCCAAAGGTTTATTAAGGGGTACGGGTGTGTCGTTGTTAATGTGCGTGTGGCATGTTACGCCCGTGCACGCCAAATATGGATCAACGTATTAAAACATGAATGCGGCACGTTTATCGTCGACACTTGATTTCGAAACTCCTCTAGCATTGATGGCTCATGAAGGAGGCACAAACTTTCGTCCTTCATGGACAGACATACCAACGACGACAAAAACAAGATTATCATCCTCAAACTGTACAGCGCTACAAGTACGCCAAAGGCGATCACATATCCTATGTGACGAGCAAGTGCCGTTGATCAATTGTGGGATAAGCAGGGCGGATTGTTGTTGTAGGCTGACAATACAGGGCACCATGTGGACGGCGAAGGGGGGGTGACACTTGAGGAGTTATAACCTGTGAATCACATGGTGGAGAAGACGGCTCTTACTTCTAGTTTTAGTGGGGCGAAACGAACTTGGAAGTTCAGATATGCGTCGAACCACAACATTACATTTTCAACCACCATGGTTAAACACGCGGTAGGTCGAACGTCTGTATCAGCTGCGTCCAAGCCATCATGCGAAACGATTTGAAAATCTGAAAATATTGCGGACAGTTTTCTTGAACTGGAAATTAATCCTGTCAGAGGACACCGTGGCCGACGCGGCGGTTGGTTGGACACGTGACATAACGATCCTGACCGCACATAACTGTAGGCGGACATCCATTTAAGGGTTAGATGGCTAGGAAGAACGTTCCGTGTACTAAAACAAGCCCACTTTTACATACATCGCCCGTGCAATCATGGGACATCTATTTACGTGCATTATTGACCAAACCGAGTCCTCTTGCCCGGGCCAAGAATGCCTCAAAATATTTACATCGTGGGTTTTCTCCCCGACATAGATTATGGGCTACAGGTGCGTGGTCCGTAGTGCGTGCAGCGTGTGGTGCCCGTGCACGCAAAAACCAGGGCCAGCACGTTGAAACGAATTAAACGGCACGTTTATTGTAGACACCCGATTTATAAAGTTGTCCAGTCTTGATTTGATGGCTCATGAAGGTGGCACAATCGTTCGCCCTTAACGGTCGACAGATCAACCACGACAACAAACGTCATCATCCTCAAATTGTGAACCCCTACACTGAGTGCGGCCACATGCTAGATTTTTATGATACAGTCACTGATCTATTGTGGAAGACGCAGTGTGGCTTGTTGTTGTAGGCTGACGATACAGGAAACCATTTTGACAGAGGGTGGGTGTACTCCACTTTCATGCATGGCCGTAGTCGTATGACCATATGGAGACTTCCCTTTTAGTTTCCTGTTTCGATACAATAGACAATTCCGTTGACCACCAGACGCTCTAAATCATGCACGGGCCGATAAATACCTGCTCGGTATCGTTTTTGTTCGTCGCAAATATCGCAAAGAAATACAAACAAAATGCATTACGTAAGGATATGCTGCTCACCACCAACTTTTGAGGTATCAACCGTTTATCTCGATAGCACATCTAGACAACATCAACATTATTTACAGGTGAAGACATACCGTTGTGCGACATTTGGTCATACCGTGTGCCTCAAAAACAATAAGTGTTCAGTTTCGCGGGAGGGATAATGGCAGCCACGGTTTCAAGTGCGAGCGAGTTTGGATGCGATCTACGCGCGAATATAGGTTGCCGCCGTAGTGCACTCTCATCTTACTCCGCTACCATCGGTTATATCGAAATGATGTGCCTTCATGCAAGCCACATGCGGGCGGCAATGTATTAAAGGGACAATACACTGGATAATGTACACTTTAGACACTCGTATACTCTTGTTCGCAGCCGTCTCCACCGTTCACCATATGGACGTTATATCTCTTGCTAAAACAGTGAAACGCCAGTGACTGTGTGTACTTCGCGATACACAGGAAGGTATGGTGTTACTCTTTGTTCTCTTCTGTGGAGTTCACGCCGAGGGTCGCCGCTGAAGGCTGGACAACCGGCCTTGCTACTGCAAACTCCACAATTTGGGGCAAGGGTGGGTGCTTTACATCTGCGATAGCCTTCGAGAACTGGATAGGCGGGCTCCATGCTGGCCAATGAACAGCCGAGCTAGCACACAGGCCTATTTGCTGCGCACTGGGCAGCACTACTCGCTACTGGGCGTGTAACAGAGTGGCTCGCGACGTTTCACTCCACATCCGGTATTCCTACTAGGATATCGACGGTCAGGCTCGCTTCTACTTGTTTAACAGCTGGCTTTGCTACTGGCAGCCGAACAGACGGGGCGTTTATCTCGGGGTGGTCGACAGTCTGGGTGGTTACTGGGGAATGGGCAGTCCGTTTCGGTACTGAACGATGGACAGCAGGCCTGGCTACCGAGAGCGGAACAGTCATCCTTGCTACCACTGGTTGTACATACCCACTAACTACTACGACTTGAATTGTTCGGGCCGCTGCGTTTGAGTATACCTCCGGTCCTGGGATTGGCTGCTCCGATGGTGGGCATCTTACTGGAAACCGGAACGCTGCACTCATGACCCGCCGTGGGGTCAAGAATACTGGTGTGTCGGCGGTTGTGTCATCGACCCGCCTCTGACAGGATTGCTCCGGGTATTCATACCAATGCAATTGTACACGTTCTTGTGTATTGGATCGTTGATGGATTCTCGAGCGAATACCAATACCAACTCTGCTTGAAGTACGGCGAATTGTAGCGCCGCAACGGCCACGGCAATAGTGGGTCAAAGGTACTGATTAGCTATATAAAGGCTGTGCTCGCTACGGTGCGCATGTGGTTGATGGTGGGAGGATTGTATTGGCCGTGTCCATGATTTAATCAACCTCGCGACGCAATCGATAGTAGATGCCGAGGAGGGAGTGTTAGAAGCGAGGACTCCAAAGTAAGACAATAAAGGCACAATTATACCACGATGCGTATGTGCGGAGAAAAGTCACGCGGGCCCCGAGTCAAGAACTCGAAGGTAGCACAGGGAGCCGCCCCACGGAGACATGTTTCATCCGAGGAGACAGACAGGAATTAGAGGAATAACGCCACTTGGGCAGGAGTTTCCTACGTGAAAGAAGGCCGCGGGGGCCTGGCGGCTATTGGGCAGTTCAGTTACTCTTTATCAGAAGATAAGAGACAGTATTACTGTGAACAGCACCTCATCATATTGTATAGAGTAGATACAAACGGATGTATATCGACAACACTACTACTGGCAACGCTGCCATTGCTACCTGCTACTACTACACTTGCTACTTGCTACCTACGAGTACCGCTGGATTACAACAACGACCGGTATCACAACGACTGCTACTATGGTGTCGGCTACTTTGCTCTTACCTTGATTGAGCTAACGTGTGTTGTCCATCTCATATGACATTTGTTTTTCATCTTCCGAAATACATTTTAATTATAGTTTTCTGAGACGTAGAAGAGAGTCTTCCCCTCGGCCCGATACATTGATCAAAGCCTGCTGCAATTCTCTGAGTATCAAGACCACCCAATGCTACTGCCTTTCTTTCTCTTATATCCCCTCTGCAGTATGGGCCTACAGTTGTCTTGGATGACCAAGCCTCCGAATGGGAGGTACCATTCGAGTACTGCGATCTAGCTCAAGAATAAATAATTAACGAAAAATTAAGTATTCCGGAACCCCCCGTCTACGTTCGATCCCTCCTCCCCTTTTCATAAAGCATCATGGAGAGGTAGGGGCGGCAGAAAAACGGCTCAAATCCCTGGCTTGGCTTCTAAACCCAGCGACTACCCCACGTCTACCCACACTTGCAGCAGGAACCATGAGTTTGCTTGCGCCCAACGCGTGGATGCTGACCTACACGTGACGCCATTTTAGAAAGGAATGGGCACCTATGAGTCCCTCAAATACCACGAACCACCTATACACTATTATCCCAGTCACGGACACTGACCAGCCGAATACTCTTTACCAATACACACTGCTTAGTTTGTTTCTCTGGTAGTGGAGACAGTTACTTCGTCTACGTACAAAACTACCGTCTGTATACCCTCTAAATAATCGACTACGTTTGGTCGCTTCAGAATGAGGATAAAGCCACCGATTAGCGTCCACCTGACAAACCCACAGAGCGTGAGAGACATTACAAGAATATCAATGGTTAGGGAAATAGTTTTTTGGCACAGTCGTTTCCCCATGGGAACTATCAAACATAGACAGCATTACGTAGGGTTCCTGATACCCACCTGATTATTTCCTGCCCCTGAAAAATGAAACCTTTTTAGCCACGGTTTCGGCAGTTGAAAAGGCGGTCCGCAGACATCGCCGGTGTTGGCGTGTGTTAACATGCAGCTGTAGGTCGGGCGCATAAAAGGCATCCAAACATAAAACAACGCATTCGTTGTTCCCTCCGAACTAGTACCATGCGCTGAAACAGTTCGGGCAATCAGTCGTTTTGTTTTATTTCAAAATGGGCATATGTTTGTGCCATCCCCGCCGTATGCGTTTATATGAAATTCCCTGAGGTGTGACGTGTTGAACCCCCGCAGTAACTTTGCCTTTCCAGAAACGAAACGTCGGTTGCGTTTTTCTTCCCAAATTAGGTTATCATATTGTTTTGAGACAGTAGGAGGGGGGGGGTTCGTCACCACCCCCCCTCTCCCCTAAGTAACCGTACTCCTCTCCGCCTAAGGCTCCTACACATGATGGTAGCCTTCGAACAAGATGAGTTGATGGTACTCATGTTTTGAAGTATTTGGTCCGATCAGGTAATGAAAGAGCGAACATTCAGAGGGCGAACATAATAAACGAATATCAATGGTTACGAAACTTTGCTCATGAAGCTGAATGTTCGAGCGTCGGGTACTATGTTAATGTGGGAATGTCGATTCCGTTTAAGTATTGTTATGAATCTACACTTTGCTGTTGCGTCCTATCCTTGCATGCAGGCATTTGTTTCAAAAACAGTCACTTTTGTACCGGCAATGGTCGAGCCCTTCCCACGGTGTAGTTCCCTCTGATCGATGTTAGGTATCCGGCGCTACCCCCACCAAATCAACGAAGCGAAATCGATGGACAATTAGCTGAGAAAACACATAACGTTCGGGAATGCTGCGAGACACTAAAACATCCACCGAAACGTTCGCGTTACAGAGATTCTTCTTCAACCTTGTTTTGTTTTGTGTTTCACAGCGTGAATAAAAGTTGCAACTCACAGTTCTCGAAACGTTCACGGTTGGACGAGCAAAACACGATTGGCGCGGAACCCGCCTGTGGTGAACACACGTGCTAGAAAACATATGTCAGAACATAACCCGTACCCGGTGTGTTGTGTTTGCGACCGGATGATTACGGACTGCACCAGCTGGGAAACGATATAAAGGGTTTTCACTCCAATCAATGGTAAGGGGGATATCTGCCATTGAATATGTCTGCCGTCGGCAATGCGATAATGGAGGACAAACGCACTGCATCCTACTTCACAACGGAAACACCCGAGAAAAAAAGGGAGCCGAGAGCCTTAATAACCGGTGTGCCACTCGTCTGTCGGTACAATATTCTCCCGGCAGTAGAATTTTCCTATGCCATGAACTAGTAAACACCACCTTGAGGTATGCCGTTGGTCTGCTCTATCATAGATCCAACGAGCTTAACGAAGACGTTCAGGCGGCCCCAGAGGGGCACAGATATCTCAGAAACTGGTTGACATACCGTGGAAGACGAGACACGCACAACGTAAGCGTATGAAAAAAAACCCGCGTCGACGACTCTGCAGTTCTGGTACATTATGAATGAACAAGAAAATGGATTACATATTCGAGAACACAGAAAACAATGACGTGATCGGCGCTTATAGCATTTTCGGTGAAGTAGAGCGGTATGTCGAATACTAACAGTTTTTACCGTGATCGATGAGTTACTATGGGTATGATATCGTGGGTTTTACTACGAGATCAAGGTATGTCACCTGCTCCCTGTTTCCAGACACGTACGCGCTTGTGCACGTTCACGCTCAGGGCCACAGTGGAGAACGTACGATACGTTGCCGTTTCAAAGCACGATACTAATGTTGAACGAGACGCGCGCTACGGTGGGTGTGAATCCCTTTGTTTCGGAGGCTCGCTGTTTGAGGAGATCTGTGTACCACACAAAACTTAACCAAGGGTGTGTCAAGAAGAGCTATGGCATGACCTAGGAGTACCCTTGATACCCATACTATAGTTAACCTAGAATAATGCTGTTGTCGCATTAATGGGTACACTAGTTCCTCAGTGAGGCATCCTTGTCAGTCACAAACGGTTTTGACAACACAAAATGCATTTAATATCTGAACACGGGTCACGAGGAAGTATTTCAACAAACGTTTTGACTTTATTGACATCTTCGCTACAATGGGTGCTGAACCGCCGTGCGCACTACGTTCAATAGTCGTGTAAACACGAACCGCATTAATATTTCAACGCCCTTATAAATTTGATGTGGTCTACCGGGTCGGTTTGCTTTTTTAATGCTGGAACAAAAGGTAGTCACGTCCTAATCCGGTTCTGATCTACAAGACAGGGTTGAAACCATAACTTTCAGCGTCATCTTCACTACCGACTACGCCGTCCAATCCAATGCTTGTGACGCGAGACAACATGAATATAATTAATACCTCTCAAACTGTTCTTGCCATATTTTATCAGGCACATCCGTTTGGGTGGAACGGTTCTCCGGTGCCTTCGTATCACCTGTAATATGTCCAATAGCTTTAGCTGTCGAAACACGTGGAACGGCATAGAAGCAACTCATATCCCCTTCAATCTGAGATGAAGCTTGGGCGTTCTAACGATCCTCGATCCAGCCTGGGCATCCCTCCCGAGAGTATACGCGGCATTACCTCAACTTTAAGAACGTAATCCGGATATAAAAACTGAGACAGCCGGAGCCGACACGCTGACCAGCGTTATTGTCGCAAACTTCACTAACTTGCAATGTATACCTTGCAGGACTACTGCACAGCTGTATCACGGATGTAGTCCAACCTTGCTGCTCACACTAAGTATATGGGTCGCTCGGTAACATGTCAAAAGGTACACTCAGTATTTACGTGAACCGGAGGGGACTTACGGAACGGTTCGACAGGCTAAAACTAGTTCTCTTGCTGGCGGGTGTCTGTCCAACGCAGACAAAGCCGTCCTGGGAGTAGCTGTGCTGGTTGCAGTGGGTAGGCTGCTTTCCACTTAGTCCCCACCGTGACATTCGGCTACAATCTACCACTTGTCACTTCAAACGGAAACTAATCCATTGGCCTATCGAGAATTTGCTTTTATGGTCGGAACAGACTGTCGCCATGCCGTCAGTCAGTACACACCGGGTCGTGCTCTGCTGCAGGTTTCATAAGAGCAACATCGGGTGAGGACATCTACCATGCCGTTCGCTGCATGCTGGTTGCAGTACACCGCCGTCTTGCTTCCGACGACCTGGAAATTCAGCTTTTTCATGCAGGTTTCATATGAGCAACGCTTTCCGAGAACGTTCACCATGCATGTAGCTTGCAGTACACCGCCGTCTTGCTGCCCTCAGCATTGAAATTCAGCCTCTTTATGCAGGTTTCATGTGAGCAAACCGGGCTGATGACGTTCACAATTTCATCCGCTGCATGTAGTTCGCAGTAAACCGCCGTATTGCGGTCCTTCAAATTGAAATTCGGCCGCTTCATTCAGGCCTCATATGGGTAACGCTTTTCACGGACATTCACCATGCCGTCCTCAGCATGTAGCTTGCAGTATACCGCCGTCGTGCTGACTTCAGCATTTGAATTCGGCTTCTTCATACAGGTTTCATGTGAGCAACGTTTATTGCGAACGTTCACCATGCCGTCCTTAGCATGCATCTTGCAGTACACAGCAGTCTTGCTGCTCTCGACATTGAAATTCGCCTTCGTCATGCAGGTTTCATGTGAGCAACGCCGGGTAACGACGTCCACCATGTCATCCGCCGCATGTTGTTTACAGTACACCGCCTTCATGCTGCCCTCGACATTAAAAGTCGGCCTTTTCGTGCAGGTATCATAGGAGCATCGCTTGCCGCGAACGTTCACCATACTGTCTAAAGCATGTTGAATGCATTACACCGCTGTGCTGATCTCCTCGATGTTGAAACTCGGATGCTTCTTGCACGATTCATATAAGCGCAGCCTTCTCTTGGTGCTCGCCATGCCGTCTTCTGCGTGTTGCTTGCAGTACGCTCTCATAATACCTCTTACAGCGAGGCCCTCGCGCTTCGTGCAGCCTTTTCGTAAGCAACGCCTCATAGTCGCCGAACACGGGGTGGTGGCGACGGCGGTGGGAATACCTTAGGAACATCAGGTGGCGAGTGTGTCACAGCAAGGATCTGATTAAGTTCAAGGGGAGCTGTCACGTGTACTGCTTCTAGATATGTCGGCGGTATAGGACGATTAAACGGCTTTCTCCGCCACGCGCTGCACTACCATGGTCCCACCAAATAACTGATCGAGCTCGGCGGGGAAGGAGACTGTCTGTCTCACTGTACAACCTTCGGACATTGTAGCGATGTTTCTTTGCTCGAGGCACCTTCAAGTACGGTTTGAATAAACAGAGTGTATGTTTGTAGAGGAACACATGGTAATCTTTCGACAACAATCAGGTTCACGGTGTAATGATGCTGTTGCACTGACATAGTGAAGTATTATGGTGTGTGCATAGGTATGTTAATAAACTATCCTTGTTTTTTCGAACATTTCTGCAATTTTCGGCGAAACGCTACGTACGTCGACACGGCAAGCTGGTCCGGACACGTGGGTCGAACGTTGGGCTCGATCCGAGCACTGCAGCTCGCATACCAAGCGCCAAAAGGTGTTTTGTCATGAGGAGTGGCACAACGATTTTCTGGGTGCTGTTCATGAGGCCTTCGATGTACTTAGCTATAAACATTTGCCTTTTTTTAGCCCCCTCACGAGTTCACGAGCAGACACACCAGACATACCAGTGACCTACAGGTAGGCAACATAATATCCACAGAACACAACGTCACAAAGCGGCGCCCATAAGCACCAGACAAAACGGTGCATGTGTGACACGCCAATTTGCGCTGTACTGCTATGTCTATTAATGTTTGTTGTGTTTATCGGAGCCTGCGACCCCTAGGCAACCGTCTACCTTTCTGTGCTGCTGTTGCGTGCGGCAGATGCACACTGACTCTGCATCAGGATCAGACAGCATGCGAAGACAACGAAGTTAGGTATAACTACGACTAGCACCACAAGCAGGAGCGGGCCACTCAAAGAACGTGCGGCAGGCCCGCTGTTTCCTGCCGTGGCCATTAAAAGTTTATTTATTGGGGGCTCCCATTCGCCACCAGCCATAACAAATCACCTCCGTTCTCTCTTCTGCCGCTGTGCTATCCATAAATATGCGTCGCGCGTCAGACGCGCGACGGCGTGGAAAACACAACCAGATACGGGGTAGCATTGATCTTTGGTGGTATGGCTAATTGGTCACGATGCCCGCTTTAAGATTTGAAGGATTGAGTTCAATCCTCGGCGAGTTCAGGCCTACGCTGTTAAACTTTATGTTTTTGTTTATGTTTTGTATTGTGTACGTAAGATCCACTCGAGAACGTAGTGCCAGAAAATGCTTACAACTGCGTGGTTGACGTCACGAACAGTCTATGCTTACAAACCTCCTGCACCAAGCGGCCGACGTTTAATGTTGAAGGAAGCAAGACGGCATTATATTGCTAAACACATGCTACGGACTACTTGGAGGACGTCAATAGCAGGCGTTTTTGCGTTGCACGTGCGCTACGGTACCAAGTTTGAACAGCAACAAAGGCAGAATACTGCAAACAACTGCCGATGACGGTATGACACGCGATATTCAATGACTTTGTTTTCATATCTCTTGCGTCAAGCGACCTGCGCTCGATGTCCTCGGTAGCAAGGAGGCGAGATATCGCAAGACAATATGAGGAGGACGGCATGGTGAACGGTTGGAAAAAGCGTTGCTTGTCTAGCCTTTGAATCAAGCGGCCGAAGTTCAGTGTCGAGGGCAGCAAGCACGCGTCGAATTGTAAGCAACATGCCGAAGACGGCATGTTGAACGCAATTGGCAGGCGTTGTTCACATGGCTGGTGCAATAGGGTACCATGCTCAAACGTCGGGGGAAGCAATGCGGCAGTATCATGTACTACCAATACATAAAAAAGCATGGTAATAGTCCTAAACAAAAACGGTGCTCACATTGCCTCTGCAGAGTCTTGCGACTAGTGCGGCGTCTACTTGCTGGACTGGGATATCGAAAACCGCCGGTGATGAGTTTGACTGACAAACACTTGAGGCCGGTGCGCTGATCATGCCCCACTTGGGAACGGGTTCGTCTGTACGGTCGGAATGGCCCGCTCGATCATTAGCTATGTTTAAGATTACTACGTAGTACCCTGCCATCAGAGTCCTCTTGTTTGACGGTGAAACAGAGTATACGATTTGAAAACAATATTAACAACCTTTTCGTCAAATTGAGTCTCTAGCTTTTGATTGAGTGTCACGTATAATACGAATAAATCAAATAAGCGTGTTATCATAAAAAATTAAACCCCATTGCTTAGTCCGAACAAGGGAATCGGAGACACTTTTTTAACGCATTTCATTCGTTATTGTTGTTCTTGACAGTCGCAACATCGATTACATACGTACAGCAGTATGTATAGTACCTGTATGCAAACATCATACGTACGTACGTGGAAACATGGTTTAACGCGCGTATCATCGTATACTGCTGTCTGCTGTACGAGGTATGCCATATTCGTTCTGCACTAGAAACAGTAGTGTATGCGGATTAATACGGTAAAGACTAACCGGAGTGATTAGTGTTCAGGTGTAAGTCTGTAATCATATTATAAGCATCGTAATGTTCTTTTTGAGGGCTGGAAGATTCCTTGGGCTCACTGAGCGAAGGTGAAGGGCGGAAGGCAGTGGTACAAGGGAGTGCTGCAGGGAGCTGAGAGGTTTATGACCTCCTGGTACAAGGACGAAGAGGAGGCTAGCCGGAAACGAGCGACCAAGCGAGAAAAAGAGCGCAGCAATAATAAAGAGATACCAAGAACCAACGGGACGGGAGGGGTGCGGAAGAAGGGCGAATCGGCGAGGGAAGGAAACAAGCGAGAAATGGCGGACCGAGTGGCGCGATATGTGCCGGATTGACTCTCCTGGACTGTTTGTTTGTTTTCTTGTTTGTTTTGTTTTTTTTTCCC